>JANKKI010000580.1:0-225198 GCA_025175665.1 Cinchona pubescens | reverse complement strand
CTAAGAAATATTTTGCCTTCCCTAGTGCTGGTTGAATAATGTGTTTGGGGATATATATTATGGGATCAAGGGCAGAGAATAATGACGTATTTAAGGTAATTTTAGTTACTTTTATCCATCTGAACCTGCCTTTTCTCTTAGTTTACATTACAAGTCTTAAAAGTTCTAATTCATTCTTAGTTATCCTACTGTCTCTTATACACATCTAATACTTTCTTATTTTCTAACTTTTCATGTCACTTTTAAGTGTATAAGAGACAGGTCTAGCAATGTGCAATTAAAAGAATTTCAACAACTTATGATTATATGTATCAAAATTTCATATTGAGGTTGGATTAAATATCACATTGTCTTATAAGTTATCATGATTCTTTGATTTAAGACTGGAACTTAATTGTTGTACTCAATATGAGTCGTGTGTGTGGGTATTGAGTTTTTTGTGATGTTAGTTTGGTGTTCTACATAATACATTGTATACACAACATTAAATGCTGTGTTTAAATGTATTTTGTAGGTTTGAAATAGTTTGGGAGTCAATTGAGGCATTCTGCATGTAAAATAGAGAAATTTGGAGCAGCTATTGCCTAGAGCCATGCCGATCCAAGAAACTTCCCGCGGCTCCAGGAGGTTCTTCCTGTGGCTTCAAGAGGTTCTAGAAGAACATCCAAGGAACTGATTATGGGAATTACATGTGGTTTAATTGTCGATTGAATGAATTGATTCATAAATAGAATAATGTGTTGGTTTAGACTGGTAATCTAGCATGATTTTGTACTAAACATGTAATTTCAACAAAATCTAGATTGAATCATGTTGAACCGTAATCGAGCGAAAAAAGAAAGACGCATTCAACAATGGATTGATATGTGATAATTTAATCCTAAAATAGTTTATTACTTGATTTTATCCTTATTATATTTGATTTGTTTAAATTTCTTTTCTAGTCAGTTTTATTTGAAAGCCTTACTCTACTTTGCATTCTTGAACTCATGCAATTTTCACTTTACACCCTATATTTATTTTTTGGACATATTGCATCGTAAATTCTCATGTTTATCCCATTTCAGTCCAATATTTAGTGTTACTAAAGTTAACGGATGTTAAATAACTGCATATTACGCTTGTTTAAGGGCATATTGCAAAAATAGAATCTGTCAAGACCGATTCTATTTTGCACCTCCTAACATATAATCGCTCCATTCTCACTTTGCACCTTCAATTCTGTCTCTTATACACATCTAGATCCCACTTTGGTTTAATTTTTAATAGTGTTAAAAAATTTGATGAATATTCTACTTTTGGTGTGTGGTGTGTACAGTTGAAACATCCGTTGATCTTAATAATAGTGTTAAAAATTGAAATGAAATGGATAAATGTGAGAATTCAAGGTGCAATATATTAAAAAAAAAAAGTTTGGAATGCAATGTGAAAATCGAATATAATTTAGAGGGTGCAATGTAGAATAAACCTTTATGTGAAACCAATTTTCTTTGATACATTTCAATAGAATTTGAGTTGTTCTAATTTTTGTAATTAGAAATAGTCGAGTAATAGTTTTCGTGAAAATGGACAATATTTCACTATTTTACTATTTTACTATTTTACTATTTTATTCCTTACGTACATGTATAAAATGTGCAACAAAAGTGCACCAATAAAAAAATATTCTAACATATTTACATTCAGTTGGATTTTAGACACGTATTATTGATTTTTTTTCTTCAAAAATTATTCTCTCATGACTCAGTAGTATCAATCCTCCAGTCCACATTGTACCCCAATACGCAAGAGCTCTCTCCATAATATGCCATTAATAACACATACAATTGCTATTGCCATAAAGCTCATATACTTGACTTGATAACTCTTTGTTCATTCATGCTTGTAATTGTTTGCAGACTCACATTCCCAAAACCATAAGGCCATGTTTGGTTCTAATTATTTCTAATTATTTACGAACGAGAACGAGAACGAGAAATTCCTCATGTTATTTGGATAATGAAGAAAGTAGTAAGGAAACGAAAGTGAACCAAATAAAGATATTTTTTAGTTTGGTTTTGAATAGGAAATGGAAAAGGATTTCTATAATGTGCCCCAAAATCAATCTCAAAGATAAAAATAAATAAACAAATAATTATAATATTTCTAATGGATGGAGGTTACAATTCAAGATTTATAAGTGTTGGATATTAAAAATACTATAAAAATAACTTAGGAACATATTTTAAGTAACATTTTAAGATTTCCATAAGAGAATACTATGAGAAGTTCCAAGTCGAAGATATGATATGACTAATTGGGTTTAATTTATTCACTTCAATTAAGACTAACTATCAGTGAATTACACTAATTAGTCATATTCAAAATCTGTTGGGGTCAATATAAAAATTTAAAAAGTTAGTATAAGGAGAAAATTTATAAACTAAAACTCTTGGGGGTTAACTACATGGATCAAAAGATCTAGGTGCAACAATAAGGAGGTGTTTGGTTTATTGGTATGAGAGGAATGAATGAGAATTAAAATTAATGATACCTAGAGATGTTGTTTGATTAATTATTATGGTAATAATTTTATGAGAATAAAAATATTAGAAAATACTTGCTTTTATTCCCTGACATGTGTTTTAAATTTATGAACTTATAAATATAATGAAATTCATTCTTTATTTAAACCAAACAAGTAAAAATAAATAATATAAATTTATATTAATAAATAAGATTTATAATGTTCATTCCGATTTTAATTCGCGAATGCGAACCAAATATCTCCTAAAAATTTTCACACTCTTTTCATGTTCTTCTCCGTCCGTTATTTCAGCTGCATGTGCTCATGCCAAACCAGTGTTCGCTGTCAACTCTACTCTCTCAAATTCCAGATAGCGGCGGCAACTGCTTTTGGCGCTAGATCTGGGACGGCAACAACATGAAATTTGAAATTTTCTTGCAGTAACGCCAAGATGTTGGATTAACAAACACCGTGTTTCTTTTTTCTCTTTATTTTTTCTAGTTTTATTTTCATGACCCGAATTTGTTTTAAACCCCCAGGATCCGCATATTGATCTGAATTCAAGTCAGTTTCCACCATATCCTCAGGTTTTAATGAGAAAATGAAATTTAGGCAAAAATCAACTAGAAATTTCCATACTAATTTCTCTAACTTTGCGTTTGGACAGGTGAATTTCAATTAAAGAATTTGAAATGAATTTGAAATTGGGTGAATGTGAAATAATATAAAATTTGGATAAATTTTAAATTTAGGTTGTGATTGGATGGGTGGATTTCAATTGAAAGAAAAATTCAAAATAAATGTATTTGAATTAGATGGATTTGAAATGTCATGAAATTTGAATGAATTTCAAATCCATTCATTTAACTCTTAAAATCACAATTCTACTTTTTGGTGGATTTCAAATCCACAACTAAATCAATTAATTTGTTTAGATAACTCATTGTAGATTAGGATTTTAAATCAAATTTACCCAAATTCCTCCATCTAAATACAATGTCTTTTAACTATTAAAATTATACTCTTCACTTGTTGGTGGATTCATATCCATAACTAAATCAATTAACTTGTTTGTATAACTTATTATAGATTACGATTTTAAATCAAATCTACCAAAATTTCTCCATCCAAACACAATGTAAAATATTTTTCATGTAATTTTCCTCTACAACCAAACATGGGAAAACTACTTCTAGGAAATGATTTCCTTTTTTTCACTAAGTTTTCTATAACTAAACAGGGCCTAAAATATGAAAGAAACTAATTAGTAAATACTCACCTTGATTTTACATTACCATCCCATTCATAGGGTGGACGCAAGAGTTAGCTTTCGCTAGACAAAATTATATAGACATATTTGAAGAGATATATATATATATATATATATATATATATATATATATATAATTTTTGTGCGTGTTTTGGAGTAAAGTTAATTTTTATGAGGGTGTAATGGAAATTTAAAAAGATAAGATAAGACGATATAAATATATATATTTGAGGGAAATTTTTATTCAATTTTAAATTGTGAAGGGTAAATTCTAATTTTTATAAGAATATAATAAAATATTAAAAATTTTATGGGGAGAAACAAGAATCTTGAACTTCTGGGGGCGATTGCCTTTCCTCGTCCCCTGTATTATGCCCGTGTCATTTTTTTCATACTGTTTTTGACAAATATTTATACTATCTATACTATGAAAAATGTGGGAGGATTTTGGTATGGTATTCTTCATTTTATGATTTGTCAATTTACCCTCCCTACTCTCTTTATTATCTTTTCATAATTTTCTTCCCACCTCTTACTCTCAACTCATGATATTATTCTTTTAGTCTTTTATTAACATTTTCACTATTTTTTTTTTATTAAATTTTGTGTAATTCTTTTAATTGCACATTCGTAGACTGTCTTTCCTAGTAGTTTCAAAGAAAACCAGCCTCAAAACATTACGCAAATTATGCAATTTTACTTACTAGAGTCGGCCACCAAAAGTATGCATGAGAATGAAGTTTTCAAAAAGTTGATGTCGAGAAATTGTCCGCAATTAAGTTTTGGAAACCTTAACGTCGACAGATTGTCCAATTCTTGTGTTATCAACCAAATAGCCACAAAGGAAAATTCTACTGTGGCGACAAGCTGTTTGTCGCCTGCAGTAGACATTCAAATATGTAGTGTAGAGCGTGTCACGTCGTATCCATGTCAGCAGCACTCAGTTTGACGTAGTTTTACATCAAAATGAGTTGTTTTGAAAACTACGTAAAACCATCAAGTGTAAAAGTATATTGTATTTGTACCTGACATTTCACACCTTTTTCAATTTAGCACACTTATTTTGATGAATAAGGTAAAAGACAGTGCTGCTAATGTGAATTTGTTTGAAATTAAAATTTATTCACATGTTTATGTGTTAAAGATCGTCGCAGATATTGCATATTGGAAATAGGCAATTTATAAATTTGTGTTTTATACACATCTACGCCTAACATACATTCTTATTAACTTTTAATTTGGCCAAAATAACTAACCAAACATGGCCTTATGGTTTTGGGACTGTCTCTTATACACATCTAGATGTGTATAAGAGACAGAATCTTTCGTACGATATGCAATTTTATTTAAAATTAAACAAGCTTTAAAATTTACAAATAGGCATATTTAGTGTTTCGTACGAAACACTTAGTTGTTATTTTGGATTAAACAACTAAATGTTCATTTGTTTAAAGTTAAGATTTGTTCTCACATTTAGATGTGTATAAGAGACAGGTTTAATTAAAACATTCTTGTCTGTAATTGTATTTTTCTTTATTTTAAATAAATTGTGATCGTATCGATGCACTAATTAATAGTTTGGACAAATTAACTAACTGTTTATTTGTTTAAAGATGATTTTTTTTTATCCTTTAGTAAATCATTTAAATTTTAATTAAAATATCCTTATTCATAAATGTATTATTTTTTGCTTTATTTCATATAATTGGTATTGTATGATATGCTTAATTTTAATTTGGCCCAAAACAACTAAAACGTTCATTAGTTAGAAGTTAATATTAGTTCTTATATTTTGTAAATCATTTAAATTTCAATTAAATATGATTATTTGTAAATGTATTATTTCAAATTTATTTTAAATTAAATAAGAATGTATGATATGCTTAACTTTTAATTTGATCAAAAGAACTAAACGTTCTGTTGTTATAAAATAAGATTTATTATTGTATTTCATAAATCATTTAAATTTTAATTAAATATGAGTATTTGTAAATGTATTATATAGCTTTTCTTTGTTTTAAAAAAAAAATAAAAAAAAGGGATCGTGCAATATACTTATCTTTTAGTTTGGAAAAAATAACTAAATGTTCATTTGTTTAAAATTAAGATTTGTACTTATAGTTGGTAAATCATTTAACAAATATATTAAATATGATTGTTTGTAAATGTATTAAATTTTGTTTTATTTTATATGAATTTGGATCGTATGATTGACATAGTTGGTATGTAATATAAACAAAATTATGCATTCAAAGTGAATAATTTAGTGGATTACATAAAAATTAGTTATTTTAGCTAAATAATTTGAATATGGGATAAATTGCTCATGTCTCAAACTAATTTATATTAGTTTATAAATAATAATTGTATAATTAACACTACAACTTTGTGTATAAACATCAAGATTTGTATTCGATTGTCAATAAATGTACCACATCAAGTACATTATATTGATATAAACCATATGCTTACACCCATCTATGATGTGTATAACAGACAGAAATATAACACACGATGACAACTCAGAATACCTCTTTGTAGGTGCCATTTTAATTTTATGAGGATTGATTCGATTAAAATATATACTAAGATTTTATATTTAATACATACAATATGTGTGTATATTAGTGTATTAGTAACAAAGGCACATATTAGTTTTTTTTGTTCTTATTTGTTTGAAACACATCCTTCCACTGTCCCTTATTGACTCAAAATCAAGACCACTATGTCATAGGGAAGTGTTATACCGTTTAAGCAATGATTCATTGTCAACACAGATATTAGGTCATCAATAATATTTATAATTCTATTTGTGACTCATTAAAGATAAACTAGGTGAACAAATTTTTTATGTACACGTTAAAGAAATATCATCAACAACAGTAACAAATTAGTTACTCAGTTACATTAATAGGATCCTAATATGAATACCAATCTACTTTCTTGTATACAGAAGCCTACTACTAAACTAATATTTTGTAAATATATGTTTTAACTTTTACCTCATGTAATTTATTTTTCGTTGATTTTCTATTGGTTATTAATCAAGATAATATGCCATTAAAATTTTTGAAAATTGCCTTTTCTAATTTTTTTACTTATTTCTAGAACAGAAAAGTCAAGTGTTCATCCAGTTATAAAATTAATGTCCACATATAGTAGGCAGTACTTATATTATACATGCTCTCTGCCCTAGATTTTTTAGCATAAAATGCTTAATTGCTCTTCTGCTCACAACCACAAAGGCAATGTGTATTCTTCTTTGCCCTACAAGTTTCGGATAGTCAATTGTTGGATCGTTAAATATTGTGGCAAAAACACTAAATAGCTTCTTCCAGGTCAAGTAGGCATACTAGATCGCGATTGTGTACCAATGCGCAAGGTTATTGTTGGTTTAGAGGGAAATGCTTTTTCACCGAAGAATATGTGGAAAGGATCATATCTAACTACGGGTATTTTACATGGGCAATGGTATGATATTAACATTTTTAGAGGAGATTTACTTTAGTTTTGTGAGAAAGAATTGGTTGAATTTGCTTGAAAATAAAGAGCTTGTTTACGAAAATAAAGTTAGATAATTCTATCGCAATCTAATAAAATCCAAAAATTCCTTGATTACATTACTTGATGGAGTTTGCATTGAGTTCGATTCATTGTCTTAAACTCCATCCTTCAATGTCCAAATAAAGGTAGTGATTTTTGTTCTGAAAGAATGAAGTCACCAATAATCAACGACGATGAATTTATGTCAACATGCTATCCTAAACATAAGATGCCTAATGGTACTAAGGATTTATCCATGCGAAGCTTCACACCTAGCATGCATGTTTTGTACCTTATAATTACTCGAATCCTTGCACCCACAAAGGGTCATAGAACCACTATAATCCACTTATAAACTATTTGTTGTATGCAATATTGTTGGATGTAGATGTCAATTATGGTGCCTTGGTGATGGATTATATGTTGTTGTGTCAAAAGAAGCAAAAGAGCTTTTGCTTTGGTAGAATAATTGCTTTGATTCTAATGCATTTTGAAAGTTCCCTTGCATGTTAAAGATGCAATAGGTAACAGCTACTTTGGCGATTTTTTGACATGCTGTATCTTAACACATAAAGAAATGAACATAAGAGTCTGAAGCAGTATGTCTTGCTTGAGTGGAATGCAATTCGAATTCTCACTTGGCAGTTTTCATCGGAGTTTATAAATGATGACATACACATCTAGATGTGTATAAGAGACAGAAGTAAGGGTCAAGTAGAATGAAGTTCCAACTACTGAAGTTAATGAAGGAACTTGTTGGAACTCAATCACCCAGTAGAATGATTGACAGAACTTGTCACTTCCATGAGGGTTGTAAACAAGCGGCTGTTGAAGTTTGAAAGGAAAATTGAAAAGTAGATGAGTAGGAAGGAAATGAGGCTGGAAAGGATTGAATTTAAAATGCACTATCTTGTGGCACAAATTAACGACTCTATTAATGATAAATCCTACCAATCTGGCAAGGATAATGAAGATGAATCCGTGGAAGACACAGAAGTTTCTAATGAAGAGGATCTTTGGTAGACATTTAGAACAACAGATGAAGTCTTGGCAAGAAAAATCATGAAGAGTCATAGTCACAGTGGACAACCGATTTGAAGAACCGCTTGTAGTCTTGTTTACATTTTAGATCTTTGGTCCTACAAGTCTATGTCTAACAAAGTTTGTTGTGCATTTGTGCAATAGCAACACCAATTTGTCTTACAACGTTGAAATCAAGTGTTGATTTTGTGTATTCATATTTTAGGTTTATATAAAATTGATTCTTAGCAACGATTTCATCGAATCAATCCTCATAAAATTAAAATGGCACCTACAAAGAGGTATTCAGGCATTCTCGCGACGGTGGTCGTGTACCATGGTGATAGATACTCTTTGGAGGCGGCAAATGCTTCTTCATCCCTAAATGCACAAAAAGGTACTGTTCACATAGTTGTAAAAGTATCGCATATGGACAATGGTGCAATATAATGACTTGAACGGTGGATTACAAAACAGGATGCATCAATGAAGGGATTAATGCGTTGCTTTGGGTTAGATTTCTTACTGTTAAAGAGGCAGTGCATGAGGACGTAGTCATACAATTTTATGCAAATATACGTAAAGTAGGTAATTCTTTGGTAATGATGGTTAATGAAGCAGAAATTGGTTTTGACTCTGATACTATATTCTCAATACTTGATTGCCCTAATGAAGGCAATGACTATTGTTCCCTAAAAGTGCAGTCGCCTCTTGTCAACGTTTCTGACTTTTAGCCAATCTGCTATCCAAACCAGGATCTCTTTAAGAGTACGAAGCAATTATCTATGCGGTGCTTAATGCATTGTCATCGTGTGTTATATTTATTACTCGAATACTGGGTCTCACAAAAGGCTATTGAACCACCATCACTCATGTTGGAAATCAATTTATATATGCTATATTTTGGCAACATCAAGTGAATTACGGTGCCTTTGTGATTGGTTATATGTTGTTGTATAAGCAAAAGAACAAGGGCTTGTGTTCTGGTAAGAGTAATAATATTGATTCTTAAGCATTTTAATGTTCCCCTGATGCAACAGATGCAAAAGGTGTTGCAACTTTGATAGATTGTATACGCAATGCGTCAATAAAATTTGTAAACCTAACTATTGTGGATGGGTTGTGAATGTATTGCCTTAGTGCAATGCATCACCAAAATCCCCTGTGCTCTCCTAAATAGATACACGATGACATTGGCTCTGCGAGTGTTAGGACAGGAGAGAATTAGTATAGAAATACGCAAGGGAAGACTCATCCACTCAATTTCTAGGCATTGACGGCATTGCAAACTGAGCTAGTAAAATGTTTGAGCGATATAGATAATCGATTGTGTAGTCTTAAGAGAAAAATTTATACAAGGTTGGAGTGTGAGGGCAAATGATTGAACAGAATTGAGAGAAAGGTAGAATTTATCATGAAAGAACTTGAAATTATTGGTTGTGAGGAATCATGCTTAGTCATGTTCCTAAAGCTGATTCATTTGAGAATGTCACAAAGGAAAGAAAAATGCACCAAAATTATGCATGACAATACATGATGTGTGTTATATATAGTACCGTGCTTCCATGGCAACTCCACTTCACATGGAGTATATTAAATACTAGGTGTTTTGTTGTGATAACTATTATGGTAGATTAACATGTATTCGTAACACCCTTGGATTTCAAATTATGAAATTATGGTAAGGATTCTATGAACATGAATACTGCTACTATACTTGCTGTCTCTTATACACAGCTAGATGTGTTGGATAGAAAAGGTCGATGTCCACTTAAAGTAATTATGTAATGTTTTGGGTTGGTGATGTTTTAGTCAACGATGAAAAAAGAGGACATTACCTGTTTCACTTGTTTCATAGTCAAAAGGTCACCTGGTATTCATCTTAAAGAACACAATACGGGACGGTTGAGATACTCGAAATTGAACGGTGTGTCGATTGGATGATATGTCTGTTTCGTCTAAATTCGTAAAAATGTTAATATCATACCATGTGCCCATGTAAAATACCCGTAGTTAGATACTGTCTCTTATACACATCTAGATATGTTTTATAGTCAAAGGTCACTACCTTTGATGTTCAACAATACAATATACTGTCTCTCATAGACATTGTAGATTGAATGCAAGATTCAGCCTTGTCTCATCATTTAAATATGATAACGTGTAATTAAGGGAAAAATTGACATGCAACCTTTGATATTGAATAATGTATATAGTTAAAATAGTTTAAAACATTCCTTAAATAATATACAAATAGATAATTCAGTGACAACTGCCAAGACTTATCTATTAAGGAACGAGAAGGTTATCCCCAAATAAACAAACCAAGAACAAGTTGAAATTACACAACATGACTATGATGATGAAAATTTTTATAGCACTTCTGACATTTGTTTATGCATACTTATTTCTTGAAGTAGCATTACCAGCACGTTGTACAGTAGCCTGTCCATTACCATGTCCAATATTTGTATCAGCTGTCCTTCTAGCATAGTTTGACACCAGAATTGCCAGCATTTATTTTGGTTTGTTCAAACTGAAACTGATTTCAATGATTCACTGAAAGAAAACCTATTCTTCAAATCAGGTTGTCCACGATGACTACGACCTGTGCTGGAGATAATAAGATCTATTACTTTATAAGAGTTCAGCTTGCAAACAAATTTCCTTGCCTTTTTAAACCATGTATGACCTTCGTTTGCTTTTTTTTTTTTTTTTTTTCCACACCTTCATGAACTTTTCTAGTTAGAATTTCATTTATTTTTCCCTTGTCACTATTAATCGTTTTTCTCACAAATTTTTGTGCTGCCATTTTAAAGCATTTATGACCTTCATTTATTTATTTTTCCACCTTCATTAACTTCAGTAGTTGGAACTTCATTTACTTGACCCTTACTTACCCCTGGGGACTCACAAGATGAATGATAAGGCAAACAAAGAGGTCTCTCAGTACTAACCCTTTTAAATAACAGTTCTTCTATAGAAGACATAGCTTGGATAGATATCTCACCTCTTTCTAATATAGATATATACATATGGTAACCCTTCATGACTAACTAGAAAACGATTCTGTATCTATATCTCGATTATTATACAATCTAGACCGTGTATAAGGACCATGACAAGGAAGTGAATAAAAGAAATTCATATTAAATGCATCTTCATCAACTAACCTTTGAACCATTTTCCTCTCATGCACTAACTGTCAAATAATCTAGATCGAATGGTTCAAATACTATTTTGATTTGCCTGTGTAAATAACATCTGATTTCCTTTTAAATCTACCCCCATAATGCGTGTGAATCTGCAGTTTACAATTATCCCTTTAGTTTTCTTGTTTGTCCATGACACAGAAAAAGTTGATAATTATTTACCAGAAATCCTTCAAGGCAATTTCAACTTCAATTTACTAGGAATGCAGTGCAAATCTATGCTAAACTAAAGTCAGTTATGCAACACAGGTCTACCAACAATATATAACAAAAATAGTGATAATCGAATTAATAATAACTTTAAATGAATTAGTACCTTATAAGATTGTGTCTACTCCGTTATTAGAAGAACAGATCGGAAACCACTTTGAACATCCTCATTCTTCCTTTAGTACACATCTAGACTAATAGTGGGACTTTTCATTATTGATAGGGTTTTAATTTCGGTAAAATGAATTAATAAAAAAAGTATTTTAAGGTATCCAAAATACTTTTTTTAATGCACTAACAACGTATTAGAATATAAAAATTCTTAGTTTAACCACCCAAGTATTAGTGTGTTCAAGTTGTTTAAATGGATAAAAAATAAATAAAATTTTCAATTGGCTAAATCTTTATTCCATACAATATACTATACTATCTATATTCCCTTTGTCCGAATTTATTTGGCATGGTCAAACGTGCACACAGTTTATAAAAATTTGTTTGTTGACCCACTAGTAAGATGCTTTTTCCATAATTGGCCTTCAATTAAAATACAAAATTTGTTAGTTGATTTTGGAGTTTTAAATTTTGAAATAATTTGTGAGAGCAATTAATGCTGAAACTTATGAATTCAATGCTGTCTCTGGGATGTGCATGAACGAGAAAATAGGTAAAATGATCATTAAAAATTTTTCATTTTAAGGAGTCATAAATAATTTGAGACAAACTAAAATAGAAAGATTTACATATAGAATGGGACAGAGGGAGTATTATTTGTAAAACAGAGAGTAGAGAGTTTAGTGACTATTATTACATTAACATCCACATGGATCATATTTGGAGCAAATCAATCAGGTTAGAGTGTTGCAAATTTACTTAGAGTAGATGGTCTATTCGCTAGTATGTTAGACTATTTGGCTCCTATATGAAAATTGTCTCACATTATTTACTAGCGAATAGACAATAGATGTGTATAAGAGACAGCTACACTTGTCGTCATAATAAAACCCTTTGCCATTTAAGCATAGTTGTGTATGAGTAGATAGTGTGCTTAAGTTGGTCACTATCTATTTTGGTAGATTAGCTCCTTATTTATGTTTTCTTTCATTAGGATCATTGAAACCATTATAATTTTGTCACTCTAATAGTTTTCACCACTTGTTGTAAAATGTGTGCAACAATTATTGACATAAATGATTCAAACATGGAAAAACCTAACTAGATCCATAGATATTAAAGTCGGTAGTGACTAGTGATGAAAGCAAAAGAGGGAATTGTTGTACCTCTAAACTCCTAATAACCAATGTCTTGGAAACCAAATTAATTACAAACATTTAACAAAAAAAATCATGGTAACATTACTTCATTCAAAGACATTATAAAGGCTTTCCATATTTTCTGAACGTAATCTTCCATGCTCATTGCCGGACTCAACAAACAGCGACACAGTTAGCCTTTTTCTTTTTTCGGTAGAGTCAAACTAGGAACAATTTTTTTGCAATTAATATAAGGGATTTTGGTAAGTAAAACAAAATTAGAATTTTGGTGATGTTTTAGATGGATGACTTACAAAAATATTGGTCCTAGCCTTCATATTATCTATGAATTGCATGTATTTCATTATATACATTCCACAATCGAACCTACAAATCAGACAACAAAACTCATAAGTACATGGGTTAAAGAAAGTATGAAAACAGTGGGCAAAGACACGTACTTGTTTGTTTGGAATAGGCACCAGTTCTGGAACTGAAGGTCTGTATCTTATAAACATCTAGTTCTTATTATCTCTTATAAGCATTTCGTAGTGCCGTGCTGATCCTGACACACTAGAATAAACGTCTCTTATACACATCTAGATGTGTATAAGAGACAGGTCTTGATAATTTTGCAAAGTAAATACAAATAATTACCACAAGCTTGGACTCCAGCAAGCGTCTTTCTTTTTCCTCTTTACTAGGCATAGAGTCGAACACTAAAACTTCACCCAAAACTGTATCAATCATGAACATGTACTAGTGATGCCTTCCCTAGTTTACTTGGCACAGACATCTGTTACAGTGTGCAGTACAAACTTTTTGTAAGTAAAAGTTAATGTCATGTCTAAAATATTGGGATAAGAGGGTGGACATCCACTACGCCGTTACCTTTTGACAGGATGTCATGTGACAATAATCAAAGGTGTTCCCGGTTAGATAGTTTGCAAATAGTCCTTTATCTGACACATTTCCCGAAGTAATTGCTGTTTAGTGAAGAATGAACTTACATGTCAACTGAGTAATCTCTATAGTCACTTACTAACACTTTCAAAGCTAATGCTTGTGTCAAGTACATACCCAAGGTGGTATGTACCATATGTAATGACAACTCCTTGGATTCATTCTTCTTGCCCACACAATTAGCATGGCTTAACAGCGGTTTGATAACCTATTTAGAAAAAAATCTATATCAAGAAAGACAAAATAGTATTTGACCAAATACTATGAAGTACGTCAAACACGATTGTACAAGGCTTACATTAAATGCAGGAGAAGTAATGTTTAATTGGAGGACGATTAATATGATACCCACGTTTCTTTCAGACCAAGGTCAAGTAACAGATTAATAACACTAGACTTGATGACCATTGACACAGTGCCGGGTTGAAGGAAACTTAAAATCTTCAACAATCTATTCACATTTACAATCAAAAGATGGTATCACATAGTATGTTGGTCTTCCTACAATATTTTTCAAAATCAAGTCTACGATAAGTGTTAGTGCAGTTGGAAGTTAGTGTTAACAGAACCGAAAGGTCACTGACTTCAATTCACATGAACTTTAAATCTGTTGAGAATCGAAGCTAGTTAAAAGCTATTTCTGAATTGTGTTGAACGAGAAATTCCTTCGGTATATCTTTTTTTCTCAAAAGATTTCTTGTCATCGACAAGTTTAGTGATTTCATGCACAGCTAAGGCTGGAGCTTCATTCTTCTTCAAAGGAGATGTTACGTTTTCGGAGATTTTAAGACTCCCTACTCTGACAATATCCAAAGAATTGCTTTGTGGTTATGTAAACCTTTTGTGGAAGTCATCCTCTTTCACAGTGGGTTTCATATATTCCTTAAAGTTTGAAACTCCCTAATCAATTCAAGCCTTAATTAGTCTCATAAATTATCTGGCATTTAAAAGAGACAGTCTTAAAATTTCCGAAATTTTGTATTTCCTTTGAAGAAAATGGATCCATCTGTCTAGTTGCATAACAAACTTGTTTTTATAAACTGAGGGATGTGTATAAGAGACCAAAGTATATGGCCCTACCTGTCTCTTATACACATCTAGATGTGTATAAGAGACAGCCGTAGTACTCCTTAATTTTCATTGTTGAACACTTTTGCCTTGTATTCCTTAAATAACTCCTTGGGAAACCCATAATATAGGTCACTATGAGAAGAGTGGACACTTATAATCTCTATTACTAAGTTACTGGGTGCCAATCTATTGTACTTGGAAAATCCATTAAAGTTAAGGGGTTATTATACAAACAAGTATACACGTACTTTCCAGCAATTGTCTTCATCCAGTCCTTTACGAGGATCCGTTTCATGTTTTCAGTTTGATGTAGTACTACAATAGACGAGTAGAAGATTACTTACATTCTATCCATGCTTTGGTTGACGATGAATGAACAACAACACAACTACAAATCTTTAAAGGACTCCATATTGGGGTTTTTAAGCTTTAATTGGAAGATGGGATATGTTAGTGTAAGTGGAGTACTTGAATTGCAAATGGCAAAGGGTTTTATCAAAATGACGACAAGTGTAGTACACTAGCTAGTTTATATTGGTTTAAACAAGTATGCATGCACTAGAACCGTTATCAAAATATTATCACTTCGGTTGTTTGCAAAAATAAATAGACCCTAAATCATCAATGCATATCATGGCAGAATTATGGTGGTTTGTTTGTCAAATAGAACATTTTCATTTATAAAATTTTAGTTTAATACATAGTGATGAGTTTTTGTCTGATTTGTATCAAAAGACAATAAACAAAACAAACACATTAACCCTAAACTGCATCCCTAAACATTGTCAGTCAACAAAATAAACTTTCTACACAGTAAATCTTTAAGTACGCATGCCAAATGTTACGTATCTCACTGAATAGTCTCCTTAATACAAGCTACTACTAGATCCTCCATTGCGACTTTGAATGCTTCCTTCATGAACTCGTTGTAGTTTGTCCTACATATGACTATTGGCAGGGTATCATTATCACGACGATGCAAGAGTTCGACACTTACTTTACTTGGGTTCCATACAATGTTTGCCTACATTTTGCCAGTTGCCAAAGGCAATAGTACACTTAATACTGTTGGTGAATCCTTCACACTTCATAAAATCTTACGCTCCTCAATTGTCAAAGATGGATACAAAAAAGATGAACAAATCAGCTGAACTATAGGGTTTCAAATTTAATGCTTTCTTTACTTGCTTTCGTAGATTAATGGTTAGAGTAGTTTATTTCCTTTCGTAACAGAGATTAATTATAATTTTAGTATCAGCTGAACTATAGGGTTTCATGGCACTATAGTGGTCCACGAATTGTTTTTTTGCCATTCTCCAACCATAATATGTCACCATATTGATATAATTTAGTATGGGTATGAATGAGAATTCATCACAACCATAGTGGACAAGAGAATGGATGAAGGCATTATTTTCATCTCCATTATATGTGCTTTCTACCGAAACTAACATTCCGTGTTTGACGTACTTCGTCTCGAATTTACAAATATTCACCGGCAAATTCTTGTTAGTCTACCTCGACCTAATTAGTAACAGGGGGGATAGTCATGTAAAAGTAAGACCATGATCCCTTGTTGAACAATTTATAAATAAAATCAATCGTGAAAAAGATAGAAAGCTATTAGCATCATACACATATAGGATGTTTTTGGTATTACAATCGGCTTTTCTCTATTTATAGGTCTTAGCAAAATGAGTTTAGTCGGTTAATGATTACGGCTTATTGTTTCATCACTTGCCATTAAGTTTTTTAGAAAATAACCGTTGAGACGTTGGAAATATGAACAACTTATGCAAAATGAAAGCCATGTGGATGGCTGTTGTTGTTGAAGTGACCTCGTTTTACATGAAATCTATTTACCATTCATCATCTAAAAGGAAAACCTTTACAGGTTCACAAAACGAGCCGCTTAATGGAAGCTTGTTGGATAGCCACTTCTATTGCAGAGCCATTGTTCTAGATCCAATACAGCTAACCTGTCTGTTCAACATTTTTAAAAATAACTCTTGGCAAGTTGTCGAAAATTTTCTTATATGGACGAAGTTGTATGACCCCACCATACGTCTTGTGATTATATTTACCCATATACTCCAACTTGGGAATAAAATATTTTAATTTTTAAAATTTTAAAAGAACACGCTACTATGTGGATAGATGTAGGCCATAAGGTGCATGGTAGGGCCATATACTTTGGTCTACATGAGTGTTTACCTAAGTTGGTAGCATTAAATGCTATATGAGTGGAAACTAAGTGGATGGCTGCTATATAACCCAATTAAATCTTACAAATATTTTTACATTGGCATTTAACATTTTAAACCTCATGAAGTAATTAGAGAAATTTAAAACAAAATAAAATAAAAAATGAATTTAATGGATAGGAAGTGAGGTTAGCAGCGTAGTTTTTGTAAGGGAGACTAATTTAAGGGATAGAAAATCGGTATATTTGGGGCTCTCGATTTTTATAATATCATCAAATTTTATAAATTTCCACACACAAAGTATCTTAGTGGCACTATTTTACATTATTACTATAGAACTACACTAGCTAATATCCCACTTGATTCATGTTTTTCTTAAAAATTAAATTTAATATTGTTTTTGCATTTTATTATTTGCATTTTATTCCTCCACATCCCTTTATCATCTAACTAGGATCAGTGCGTTTCAACTACAATGATCAAATTATATAATTTTAGTATACAATACAAAAGTGACAAAGCAATTTCATAGGAAACACGTGAGTAAAACTTTCTAAAAAAACGCATAAATACAAAGAACAATGGGTTTCTAAAAGAAACATCTAAAGACTTATATTAAATATAAAAAATGGTACATAACAGCTAAAGAAAAAAATTCAGCATAAGAATTTCTATTCTACACAATATCTAAACTATCCATTAAATCATAATTATACCAACGTATACATATTTCAGTCAAGGCTCTCCCTAATGTAAGCAGCCACGGGATCCTCTTTTACTTTCTTGAATGCCTTGTTAATTAGAGTTTTGTAGTTTGATCGATATATTGATACGGCCATGGCATTATTATCTCGACGGGGTTGGAGTAGGACATCTACTTTATTTGGATCCTAAAATATTTTGGTAGCATTCTTCTAGTTTTTGCAGGCAACACCGAATTTCATCACATCTTTTGTGAATCCATGTCTCACCATAAAATTCATCATACTCAAACTGTCAAACACATTTCCAAAAACTATCTACAAATTTGCCGGAACATGTGGCTTCATGGAATTATAGTGATCCATAAACTGATTTTTCGTCATTCCCTATCCATCATAAATGCTTACTTGGTTCCAAGAACAGTGGTTGCTTTACAAATACAAGCACTTTCCACTGTTTTCGATCACATATCACTCTAGAACCTGTTATGGATGCGACATGGTAGCAATTGGTTTTCTGATGCTAGGGTAGTTAATTATGTGCATAGTATCTTCAAGAAATAATTCATTATTGTTAAATTAGAAAGATATTTTTTAAATAAATATAAGAGACAATTTTATGTGTATAAGAGACAGCCTAATAACTTGAATTGTTATTTTTTTTAAAATTTAAATTTTTTTCTTCTGAAAAACTAATGAGAGACCAAAAGGAGAGACCACTATACCAATTGGGTCTCTCCCTTTATATATAGTAGGATATTAAGGTCAGTATTGTATTTTTAAGAACTTACTAATTAAAGGGATAGACCACATAATAAAAATTATTTTTGGGTGTATTTTTTGCTGACAAAAAAATCTGTCTCTTATACACATCTAGCATATTGAATATTATCAGCTTTAGTTGAGAAGTACATACATAACTATTACTATTACTACTTTATACAACTCATGAGCATTTGGTGTAATTTTGGTGTAAGTTGTAATAAATTTAATAAACTTTTTATTATTTCTCGTTTGAGGTCTTCTATACACCCACCAGCAACGACTATTTGCTTAATTGGCATCAAGAGTATATCTCTCATAACTTTCCATGACCACTACCAAATAATTTCTTTTAGCTGCCAATCTCCACTTAAATAGCTGTTATCTTTTTCATTTGATTTTATTTATAAATTTTTCCAAAATTTGCACACACATAGAATGTGCGTTATTTTTACTAGTTACTATTACTACTTTAATAATTCAAGAGAAAACTTTTTTTAATTGATTTTATTTATAAATTTTTCCACAATTTGCAGAGACACAAAATGTGCTTTTTTTTTTTTACTAGTTACAACTTTATATAATGGAAGTGCAATTTTGGTGTAATTATATTTTGGGTGTAAGTTTATACAAAATAGTTTAACTAACCCATAACTTTCCATATCCTTATTTTAATTTGTGTTTGTTCCTTTCCATTCAATTTTAAACACAATATTGCACACACATAGGGTGTGTGAATAGGACTAGTTACTATTACTACTTTAATAACTGACGAGAAATTTGGTGTAATTTTTTATTTTTATCTTAAATTTTCAAAACTACTACTACTCTAATAATGCATGAACAATTTAGTGTAATGTAATATAATTTATAATTAATTTAAAATTTTCAAAAATTAAAAATTCAACTCATAGATTGGCCTGTATTAAAAATAATAATTCTAGTAGTGGAAAATAAATACAAAATGTGTGTGCTAATTAAAAGAAAAAATATTTAAAAAAAAAGAGAAGTTATTGGAAGTTATTTGTATTTAAATTCATGTTGCGTAAATGCACACATGTAAGGTGTGCCTTTAGCCATAGTAGTTTTATAAAAATATTAAGGATCTAAGGAATTTTGTGTAATTTTGAGTCATTTTTTAAAAGAAAAACAAAATAACAAATTAATAAATTAATATGAATAGTTAATATGAACAGTTATAGGCATAAGTTGGTAAGTTGGTTTATTTTATTTATTTTTTAATTTCAACAAAATGTATTACATATACTAATTTTATTATTGATCGTTCTTGATTTTACTATTATACAGCTATGGGTAATGTATTTTTAATTGTATGGACCCAATCCACCTTAAAATCTCTTCAGTTTAATGACATTAATTATGTGTGCAAAAGAAACATTCACAAAGGCTGCAAGGGTATGTGTACAAAATATTCTTCATCGAAAAGTATTGTAGGTAGCCGATTTTATTGTATTAATTTATTCATGTCAAAAAATAAAAAATACACTAACATGACAATTCTTATAATGGAAGTTGGATGTCTACTATGGGCAACAAAATCGCTTGTCGCCACAGTAGTTGGATCCCACAAAGGCATTAGATGACCAAGAATTGCATGTAGATATTGAACACCAGAAACTTTTATTCTCACCCCAGTATAGACATACTGTCAAATATGAACTTGGTCCGACATAGCTAACAATAACACACTCCTCCATGTGAATTTTTTTTTTTTTCTTTTTTTCCCGTGAAGGCACATCACAAGTATCTTTTGCCAAATTAAACTTTGTTAAAGCAAAATGTATTCTGCCCTCTGTTGTCTTTTATCTTAATAAATTACAAGCTGATACGGCACGCTTTGCATTTTGTGGCTTACTAATTACAAGCACAAAATACGCATGGATAAATATATAGGAGAATTTCTGATACGTTTCTCTTCGAAATTAGGAAAAAACTGCTAGAAGGAAAAGATATTTCACCAAATTAAAACATGTAAGACTAGTAAAGTTCGGCACCAAACATCCGGGTAATTTTTTTTTTTTGGGTCAATATTTCCGGAAGTTTGAGTTGAGCCCACGTGAAGTGTGGAAAACTGGAAATTATAATCGTTTTCCTTGGATGGCAATTAATAATTCAATATGGTGTTAATTGACGCAAAAATTCAAGTTAGCCAACCAAAGTTTAAAACCACATGGAAAATAATCCTAGCCATTAATTGGGAATGGTTAAAACACATATTTTATATATTGCTTTTCTCACGAGAATTTTATGTCGGACAGCCCAGTAGTTCTTCAATTAATGGAGTCTTCTATTTGGAGTGAGAACTTATATTTTTGAAAAACAAGATGGTCATTCTATTCAGAAAAAAAGGGCCTACAGTCTAAATGATAGACTCTTATTGATTGAGAAATAACTATTGGGTATATCCAGTAGTTGCTCCTAACCAAAATAAAAATTTCCCTTTTCTTACTAATTTTCCCCTCCAATGATATATTAACTTGTTTGTATTTAAATAATTAAAGTTCTTAAAAATAATCAGATATATCAATAATATTTTTATTACTAGATCAACACACTTTAAAATTAATTCTTACAAAAAAAAAAATGTTCTATCACTCAATTTATAGGAAACATTTATATAGTATAAAATATATCAAAATCAAAACAAAAGTTTTTATATTCAATCAAATGGAAAAAATATGTCATTTATTTCCAAATTTTACGCATAACAAACATATGCAATAATGTATACTATGAACTGTTATGAATTTTAAAAATAATTTAAAATTACATTATTGTAGGGTGTATTAGACAGAAACTGTCTCCAACTAATTATCTAGTCCCATATTAACTAGTAGTGAAGAAGAGCCAAGTCCGGTTATTAGGCCAATAAAATTCAAAGGTCAAAACGGTTTTAAAGCAAGTCCGAATCTAACTTTGGAACTAGTAATTAAAATGAGTAGATGACTCACTGATGGTCTCATCAAAATGGAAGAACGAAATTACATTTGTTAGTACTGATTTACGTGTATATTACAGTCGTCAATCTCAAAGGCAGATCAAAGATGGCAGGTTTGTTTCTTAAACAGGCGACGCAATACTCCACCGGTCGCCCTAATTACCCTGAGGACCTATTCCAATTCATTGCCTCCAAGACACCTTGTCACGACCTAGCCTGGGATGTCGGCACTGGAAGTGACCAGGCTGCACGATCTGTTAGGCTTTTTCCTCCCTACATTTAATTTCAGCCGTTTTTTGGAAGATTTGGATTCGGGAATGAATTTAATTTGATTATTGAGAATTTGGATTCTCAATAATCAAATTACATGAAACTAAATTGACTGATATTATTACGTGAGGACTTCCATGGAAATTGTTGCAAGTCTGTGGGTGCCATCCTATATATTGAATACACAGCCTGGGGACAAAATAACGCGAAGTTAATCGAATATTTATTTTTGCACTAAAAATATTATGTCAATATTGTTGTATATTTCAGCAAAAATATTGTACAGATGAATTGTTTTTGAAATTTTTGAGACAGTATTAAAAAAATGACTGAAATGAGAAGTATTTAAGAAGTTGGAGTATAAAATATCCAAAATTAAAATTGAGAGCACAAAATAGACATCGAGTATAAGTTGAGGGATGCAATATAGAATTAATCCTCAAATGAATATGTAAAGCTATTAGAAATAAAATGCTAGAGTTATTTTGTTTAAAAATGCTATGAAGGAAATTTTATCAGAAACGCTATCCATCTATTCTTTTATAATTATTTATGAATTAATAGTTTTTTCCTATGGAACAAAATGAATATTGTTTGTCTTGAGGTACAACTAGTTGAGAGGTAGCTACAGGAAGCGAAATAAGTGTAACTAATCCAAAAGTTTATGTGGATTTAAGTTGAAGATTTCCAATCCAGATTTGCCAAATTGATCACTCATCCAAGGACAACGGGCAAACTGGCAAGGTTTAAATAATATTTTAAATGTCATAACAGTAGAATTTAACTAGTAACACGCGGTTCGAATCATAAAGAAATAAGGAAGAGGTAGTTAATTTTTTTTTAAAAAATTTTTTAATTCAAATCCAAATCCGCCAAATTGATCATCTATCCAAACACAACGGAGGAATCGGCAAGGTTGAAAGATTCCTTGAGTTTATGGACAATTAGATTTGTATAAGAGATCAAAACACATCTAGTATTTTTTCCTATATCTTATAGAAGATTAGGTTTTGAACGTGTCTCTTATAATCTATACTTCAATGTTTAGAAGTTGTGATTGTGGAAGAGAATAACTTTTGGTGATCTATAGTTTATTATAACAAGAACTTTTGAAAATGATCAATGTAGACAAACGCTTGCAAGCTGGTCCTATAGGCAACCAAATAGATTACAGAAAATCAAAGTGGTAGGTTCTTGGGACAAAATTGAGAGGACTAAGGAAAGCTGGAATTTGGCTATAGAATGGATCAGTCATGTTTTTCTATAGGTGCTTTTGTTTACTGGTTTATAGCAGGTAGTTTTCTTGTTAGATTCCAGGGGTGACCTGCTGACCTGAGATGGTGGGTTAGTTAGTTGTTGAACATTATTATTATTGTTATTTTTGTAGTACGGCTTTGCCACCTTGTTCACCATACAAAGTTTGTTATCATCAATATAACAAGGTCTTATTATATTTTGTATCTCTTAACTTGTATTCAATTCTCATTTTATACTGTATATTTCTTTTTTCGACATATTGAACCCTAAACTTTCAAATTTATTTATTTTGATCAAATTTATAATACCGTTACTAAAGTTAACGGATGTTCCAAATGTGCACACATCACACACCAGTTAAAATGTTAATTAGAGCATTCTTTAAAATTTTTAACACTATTAAAAATTAGACTAAAACTGAACAAATCTAAGAGTTAGGGGTGCAATGTGTCCAAAATTTAGAATTAAAGTGCAAAGTGAGAAATCATGATAAGTTAAGGGGTCAAAGTGAAATTCGTTTGAACTAACTTGCATTGGTGTAATGCACCCCCAAACAAGCACGTGAGATGCACTTACTTAATATCCGTTAACTTTAATAATGTTAAAAAATTGAACTGAAATGGACAAAATCTAAGAGTTTAAGGTGCAATATGTCAAAAAAATAAGTATATGATATAAACTGAGAATCTGGTACAAGTTAAGAGGTTCAAACTAGAGTAAGCCATAAAACAATTTAAATCTTTTGCCTAAAATAAAAAATTAGATTACATAATTCTTCCCAATTATTCTTGGTTATAAGTTCTAGGACTAATTTAACTTTTCATTCCCAATTTATATTCAATTTTTACTAAAACTACCCAATTTTAATTTGAATACTTGATAGGGCAACATATAACTTTCAAATTCGTCTAAAAAAACGTAATCTTCACATGGGAAGATTACGTTTTTGCATGATTATTGTACATCCCATTGAACATTTGTACACGCGTAAAGATTTTGTTCAAGTTTGTGACAGTGTTAAAAATTAGAAATAATTTTATTTTGCACCCCTTAACTTATATCGAATTCTACTTTATACTCTAAACTTTAGTTTTAGATATTTTGTACCCTGAACTAGGGTGTGCAAGTATTCGAATTTGTAGCCGATTTCAAATTCAATTCAATTAATAAATTCGGTGAATTTTAAATTTGTTAAAAAATTGGTTAAGTTCGTTATCTAATACGTTTAATGAATTCGAAAATGGTAAAGGCTTTTGAATTCGGTTAACTGATTTGCGAATTCAATAATCAAAAGCAAAGTTTTATTAAAAAATTTTGATATATAAATAGTACATCACTAAAAATATAAATTTAGTTATTCAACTAAAAATATAGTTATTGATAATTATAACTGATAATTAGCTTTATTTTTAACTTAAAGAAAAAAAAAAGAATTTTTCCCTCAAAGTTTAGGTTGTAGTCCATTTTGGTCCTCAAAGTTTCAGACAAAGTACATTTAGTTCTTAAACTTTCTAATTTCAACCAATTTAGGAGAAATTCAAAAATTTCGTCAATTACGAATGGAAAAAATCATGTGCAAAACACGTGACTGATAAATCTCAAGTTCCAAATGTGGAGAAATTCAATTTTAGCACTTAAATTTTGGGTTATGGTCTATTTTGGTCCCTAATGTTCCAAACAAAACGTATTTAATCCTTCAATTTTTTATTTTTTACTGATTTAGGATAAATTTAAAAATTCTGTCAATTGTAGA
The DNA here is from genome assembly GCA_025175665.1 of Cinchona pubescens. Classification (NCBI taxonomy): domain Eukaryota; kingdom Viridiplantae; phylum Streptophyta; class Magnoliopsida; order Gentianales; family Rubiaceae; genus Cinchona; species Cinchona pubescens. Next base: position 200,247 of record JANKKI010000580.1, on the reverse strand, counting down.
TAGAAAAAGTCACTTCCATTGCACGTAACTATTAAATCTATACTGAAATGTAACAATTCCCAATCGATTTCTACGCATTTGAGCATATTTCTACTTTTTCCTCTAACTATCAATGCCTAACCATTCATCATTCTTATCTATATTATAAGTAACACTTCTCACGCAATTGACTGTTAAGTCTAACCTGGGTTATGACACCTTCCAACCGATTTCAAATCATTTAATCTGGTGTTAGAAAAGTTATATTCAAAGAAAAGATAATAATAATACAATAAAAATTTACTAAAAAATTAAAATAATAATTTAATTTAAGATTAATCTTTGAGATACAATAAAACAATAAAAATTCATTTTTTACAATATAATTAAACTCATTTATTGAGATTAATCTTTGGAATGTTTGCTGAATTTAGTATAGTAAATGAAATCTCAATATTTAGTTGCAAATGTTGAACAAAAATAAATGATTAACATATTAGTTCAAAGCTGTTCATATGATCATAAGCAACCTCTTTTACAATATTTTATATTAGCGATGAATTTTTCTGTCGCTAATATTTTTTAAATATTTTAAAATGTTAATTACTGACTAATTTTTTCATTGGAATTGGTATTCTTAGCAATTTTCGGTCGCTAAATTTAGTAAAAAAATCTGTCACTAATATTGATATAACGTAAACTTTGCGCCATGTCTCAAAACTAAATTTAATAACCGATTTACAGATTGAAAAATCCGTCATTGAAATTCGGTTGGTAAAACTATTACTATATTTTACCTCAAGGTATTTTTGACGGATGGATTCCGTCGGTAAATCTGTCGTTAAATCATTTAGAGATGGATTTTTGCTAAAAATCCGTTGCTAAATTTGTTGTTAAATGAGTTGAAATCGGTTAGAAGTATTATAACGTAAACAATAATAGTGAATATAAGAAGCGTTGATAGTAAGAGGGAAAAGTGAAAATATGGTTAAATGGTTTAAAATTAGTTGGGAAGTGTTTTATCCCAAAATAGATTTAATAGTCATGTACAATGCATATGACTTTTTCTATCTACGATTGACAAAATTTTCAAATTTGTCTTAAAAAATGTTTGAGGATTAAATGCGTTTTATTTGGAACTTCAGGGACCAAAATAGACTATGACCCAAACTTTGAGTGCTAAAATTGTATTTTTTTTCATGTTTAGAAGTTGAGATTTAACAATGACGTGCTTTGCACGTAACTTTTTCCGTTTGTAATTGATGAAATTTTCAAATTTGTCCTAAATTGATAGAAATTGGAAAGGTTAAGGACTACATATGTTTTGCATAAACTTTGGGGGCTAAAATAAACCATGACTCAAACTTTGAGGCTAAAATTATATTTTTCCTGTAACTTAATTGGTACAATTGTTATATTCTTATACATTTATTCATACTTAATTATATTATTAAATTAGTATCCATAAATCACATTAAATAGCCTTGAGATATGTATATATTTTATTAATACTTGCAGGTTACATGGTATTATAGTATTTTAGTAATTATATTGCTCATTATTTAATTAAGTTACATATTATTATTTTTTTACTTATTTTTCTAAATCATTTTTTAATATAATTTCATATGACATATCAAATTACGTGACAAAAATAAAATAAAATTGGAAAATTTTCCATAAGAAATTGGTTTTGTTAGGATTTTGTGCCTAATGTTAAGGGTGCTACTAACTTCAGTTAAATTTAGTTAATCGAATTCAAAATCGAATAACAATTTTTTTTATCGAATTGAATTTGAATAAGAAATTGGGTAAAAGTTTTGTCTCTTGTTTTTTAATTCTATATTATTTAATTAACGGTTTCAAATTCAATTCGATTAACATTTAGTTATTAAGATCTTATACATATCGATTTGACCTAAATTTAACCTTTTGAAGCTGTCATCTAAAAATTAACGAATTTTTAGACTTATATGACAAATTTTCAGGATCTCTTACAACATCTAGTTGCGTGTAAGATAAAGATTCCGTTAATTTTTTTGGGGTTAAAAAAGGGGTTAAAGTTATACAAATTTGAGAGTTGAATGTGTGAAATGTCCAAAACTGAAATTCAGGATATAAAGTGGGAATTGAGTATAAGTTGAAGGCACAAAATACAATTACTCAAAAGTTAAAATAAATTTGGTGGAATTTGAAAATTGGAGACGCAATATATCCAAAATTAAAGTTGATGATGTAAAGAGTGAATCATATATAAGTTTAAAGGTTTTATAAGGTGATGGACATTTTCAAATAGTGAATCATTTGACAGACTAACTTACAAGATAATGTGTCCCCTAAAATTATAGTTACAAAAACTTGTTGAATGTTTCTAATTGATGAATATAGGTGGCTACTTTTCAGTTAGCTGGTATATACAAGAATGTGGTAGCCACAGACACAAGTCCAACGCAACTAGAATCTGCATTCAAGCTTCCAAACATTCGATACCATTGTACCCCTCCTAAGATGTCCACAGCTGAGCTTGAACAAAATATTGCAGCAGAATCAAGTGTTGATTTAGTAAGCATTGCTGCAGCTATCCATTGGTTTGATCTTCCAAGTTTCTACCAGCAAGTGAAGTGGGTACTGAAAAAACCCAATGGAGTAATTGCAGCGTGGTCCTATATTTTGCCAGAAATCAACAAAAATGTCGACACTTATTTTCAAAACATGTACTTCATTGCTGCCATTCCATATACTGATCCGCGAAGCAATTTGATTGTACATGAAAAGTATAGAACCATTGATTTCCCATTTCAGCCAGTGGATGGACTTGACCATACAGGGGCATTTGACTTTAAAATGGAAAAATTGATGGATTGGATGGCTTTTTTACGTTCATAAAGTCATTGTCACCATATCGAACTGCTAAGGAAAATGGGTTGAACTCTTGAATGAAGATTTCACACGTTCTTGAAATGAAGATGGAAAGCAAGAAAAAATTGCTACATTTCCAATTTATTTGAGGATTGGAAAAGTTGGGAATTAGTATTGAAGGAATAATTGGAATGAAGGGCTTTGGATTTTTCAATAATTCGATGCAGTATTAATCTAATGGCTTGCACTTCGCCGTAACATTGGAAATTTAAAAAATTGTTCGTTTCACTTTGTCTTGGTGGTCGAGTGTTACAAAGCTAGGTGGCTTATGACAGTAATTTTCAATGTAACAGCAAATTCTATAATGTCTTTAAGGAATTATAATATTATACTTTAACGACTTGTTCAACCCATTTTCCTTAGCAGTTCGATATTGTGACAATACTTTATGAACGTAATTTTTATTTAATTGAAAAGTAGAACTTCCCAATTATTTCTGTATTTTTTTATTCTTTTGTCTGTGTTATGGGAAAATGATTAGTTCACTTAACCTGATTGATTTATCTAATTGTCTCCAACCATAAATACAAAATTTAACCTATTCTAACAGTAACATCTTAAACCGTGTATTTGACTTTGCTCCTACACAAGTTTCTCGTGAATCGTGACTGCAGTTCTTGTTCCGAACACGCTTAAGATTAAACATCGCCTTCTATTTTCTGCTTTGAAAAGATAGCATGTTTGCCTTGAAAAATTTTACGAGATTCTCAACAACAAATCATAGTTTGCAGAATAAAGGTTGTAGTTCATATTAATAAAATACTATACCTATCTCAATCATTGTTAATGTGACTAATAAAATATATAATTTCAAGGCTTTTATAATTATGGACAACCTTATTTCATTCTCTAAGTGAATTTAGTATTTTACGCTCGTTTTAGTGTTTTGGGGTATGTTCTCTCATTGGGTATCTAATACGTATTTGCCACCTCATTGGATAATAATAATTAAGAATTGTTAAACAGTAACAATTATATCTTGTGCTAGAGATTCATCTAGTATTATTTATAGTATGCTGTTATTTATAACAATATAAAATAATTTTTGGTTAAAACAAATTTTGCAATAGTACTATGGCATATAAAATGAAGTACTATGAGAATTCTAAATAATATAGTTATGTTATAGAAAAGATAATAACGGATTCATTGAATGAACTTAACTCAGAAAATCAATGCATAATTGAACATAAACAATATAAAAATAAAAATGAGTAAAAAAAGTACTTATATGTAATATTATAATTGTAAAATTATCAACTAAATGTATAGTTAACAGAAAATAATACAATATTATGTAAGGAAATTTTATACTAATATCAAATAATATTATGTAAAATAGTTACAGTGAATATCCAATTATCTAAAGTAGCATTATAAGACATGCATTCTAGTATTTTTTTGAGATGTACAATTAAAATGCTTTTATCTATATTATCACAAAAAAAATTTCATAATAAAACAGATACTAGAATAATAACTATTGATAGTGAAACAAATAATAGAATAGTACTATAAAACATTAATTTCATTACTATAAAATATCTATACAATATTCTATTATATAATATAAGAGTATTAATATAGGTAAAGCATTTGTCTCTTAACACATCTAGATGTGGACCCAAGAGACAGTTATTTGGCCTATCTAGTGTTTTGATACGTGCTAATTCAATTCTAACAAGTGTACTAATCGTTTAAATAATAAAATAGTATATGAATAAAAGTATCGTTCTTATGAGAAATATGATAGATGTATGTGATTTATTTCAGTTAGTTAATGCTCTCAAATTCTAGGAATTCAACGGAAGGTACTGTAACTAATAAAATAATGATTGGCAATTGTATCTTAAGAAATGGACTTTAATTAGATTAATAGAGTGTTAGGGAAATTGATTTCACCGACAACTATGCGCTCACACATGTAAACCTTGTAAGAATTTTGGCTGGACAATTATAAGTTGACAGAGATCTCTAATAAGCACTATCTCTTCTCGAATTAGTACTATTTCCGTTTTACCCACTTTTAATTAAATTCACTCTGAGTTAGTTTAGGCGAATGTTACAAGATTACTAAAAAAATGTGAAAACTCTTATAGTTAACTCTCTTACGAGGTTACTAAACTAGCTACACAAATTATTTAATAGAATTACTTTTCTCGAGTAATCCTATCCGATTTATGGTGAGAATCATTATGACTATGATCAAGATTCAATTAAGATATATGACTAAGTTATGCAATTTAAATTTTCTTGGCAACACGATAATTAAGCTAAAGCACACAAACTATATATATAAGAACACATTAAATTCAACAATTAACACGTACAATTGAAACAAGAAAATTGAATGTTACTTAATAAATGTGTGCATAAAATGTAATTGTCTCTATCGAATTCCTTGCAAAGAAAATTACCCTGTACCTATAAAAGAGATCATCATCAATTCATCAATTAAACCCATGAAAAATAACAAATTAATAAGAAAACTCTTGAGAAACTCAAAACTGTGATAAGACAATGGATCCTTACTTCTCTTTCGGAATGACGATGCTCTTTTCCTCCAATTCTCGACATGTATCTTAAAAAGTAAACCACGGCTAAACTAAGTTATAATAAATGACTCATGTTCTCAAATCTCTAACAATCTCTTATTTATAGTTTCTAGGTTAGTAAGAGTAATAGGTTAAGAATTTTGCAAATGGGCTTGAAATTAGGGTCCAAAATACATAAAAACTCGCAAACTGCCACATTCTGGAATTTGTTGTAATGTCGCAGTGCTATAATTCCTTATTGCAAGCGAAGTGACACTTTGCACACTGATTCTCTGCATTCCCATGAAGAACGCCATGGTACTAGAGTTATAATCAGAAGAACGCCACGTCGCTTTACTCAGAACTATTACTTGGTCTTTATACTCTGCATTCTTGCTTTCTCTATCTTTAATCCATTGTTCTTCATTCTAAAACACATATGAAACCAACGAAACATATAATACAATAAAACATACATAAAAAACTTAAAGTCATCTCAAATCCTAGCTCAACTTAGACCAAAATAAATAAAAAATAATTCTATTTTATAGAGTTATCATACTCTCAATTTAAACTTTTACTAGTTTCGAGCAAAATAAAACAAAACACACATGCACAAAGTCTCCTAAATGCATATGGTAGTAATCATTAATGACCAAGAAACCAAATAACAAACCATTTAAGTCCATAAAACATTTTGAACAAACATCCCACATTAATTAGAAAATATCAACACTCAAACTCAACAAAGAACAAGTCTGACGAAACCTTGCAAAAGAATATTGACTCACATCTTAACTAGACAAGACTATTGACTACAAGGCTTAACAAAGGATAACAATAGCAGAACTCGACACAATATCTCTATTGTCACTAACACAAACTTGCTGAAACGAAGGATCAACAAAGATTTTACTGGCTTGTAATCTAAGACTAGGGTAATTAGGTAAGATAAATATGAATAACTGACTAAAATCACCTTAGATAATAGATCAAGATGTTCGACCATAATATTCAACTAGAGGTCCTAGAGCGTGCACTCACGGGGGCGGATTTAGGGGGTGGACAGATGTCACCGCCCTCAAGATTCTAAAAATTAGAAATTTTACTCTTGAAATAAAATTTTAAAAATTTAATTTATATCTTTATAAAATTTATATTTTGTCCCTCTAAATTTTTGAAAGAAATATATATTAGCCTTAATAATTATGTAGCTATTAAATCTATGTGTTTTTCTTCCTCGGCGACGACAGGAGTTGTGGCTTCTTCAAAATAGTACGTGGAAGAATTAAGCATGGAGTTTTATTTTTAAATAGAAGACTTAAGGCGGTGGAGAAAGACTGAACTATTTTCTTTTGGAAATTACGTGGTCTGGCAATTGCCAACTATCCAGGCTTCCCTTTTGGAAAGACTTGAATATTGACTTTCGGCTGAAGTTGCATTGCAGTGGTCTCCAATTAACAAAACTTGGAAGCCTTCGAGTTTTCATGAATTTGAAAGGAGAAACATTGATGATTCGTATTATGAAGAAAGGCAGCTCCATAATATTTAGCAGGTGCGTAATAAGATATCAACACTTAAGTTTGGCAACTTGTAGATTGGGTATGGTATTGGAAATACCCCCTTTGAACTGATTTGTCCAAGTTTTGAGAGAAAAAGGAGGTTCCTAAGATACAATCTTTCTTTCTCATCTGAAAAGTTCCTAAAATAAAATTTGGAGAGAAAAAAGGTGGTACAATTTCAGTAATTAATGTTTTGACTCCAGTTCGGTTTGAGGAATAATCCAGGAAGCAAATGATTCTTGTTGCCAAGTCAAAGGTCCACGGAATTGAAGGCTTTCAATGTGCAATTTGTTTACTTAGGTTTTGTTCTTCCTTTGATTAAGTTGTTTTGTAGGATGAAGACAAAGACTTCAATAACCAAACATACCAAACTATCAACGCCACTATGCTATGTTGTTCACCCTATAGACCTTGATGTGTTTGCAAACTTGGGTTGGAAATAGTTTATTTGGAAGTTTGATTCATTTTGTGCTACGCCAATTGGACCCAAGGCAATTTTAAATGTGGTGCTATTCTTTAAACAAGACAAATTTTTGCAAAATTCAAGTCATGTTTTCGATCCCTGTCAAATGAATTCTGAGCCGTACTTTGAAGTGGGGCATTTGTAGATATTAAAATTTTAAATTATTATTAGTTAAGATAATAATTAAATAATTGACTTGGTTAATTAATTTAGGTAGAAGGTGATACAATAATTCATAGGATGTGATAAGTGAATTTCGTAAATTTGGATTCAATCAAATAGATTAAATAAATTGACTAGAATCTATTAAAGTGTTTTGAACTATGTCATGGGTCGGCCTAATATTTTATCTTAAATCATGGATGACTTAATTTGTAAGTAACCCATTAGGGTAAGAAACTCTATTTTTACCTATAAATAGGGGTGCTTCCCTTTAGACAAGACACTGCATTAGAGATATTGGCTGCATACATCAAGTCCTTAAAGCTCTCCATATTCTTCGACTGTGAAATCCTTGAAGTGCTGCAAGATCTTCTTATTCCTCAAGTGTCCAAGTCTTTAAGTGATGAGAAATTCTCAAGCATTCCTCAAGTATTCAACTCTTCAATTGTTGATAAATTCTCAAGTATTCAAGTGTTCAAATGCTGACAAATCTTCAAATCCTTCGTAGATTGAGAGACGTCCTTCCTTAAGATCTATCTAGGTGTTAAAGTTTTCAACATCTTTGTAGATCAAGAGATGTCTTTTCTCAAGATCTACTCAATTTTTTCGCAACAAATGTTCGATTTAATCTTCTTTCGGTCACTAAGTCACCGCAAGAAATTCCATCATCCTTAGATTTGCAATTTATGAGAGCAAGAATCAAGGGAATATTTTTTTGTAAAAAAATTCAAAATCAGAGTTGTGTACCTTTAAATTAAGTAAATTGAATTTTATTATTGTTTGTTTATGATTTTTAGTATTGTTTCCATAATCGAAATTTGTGTGACCAAGCATCAAAGGATATATATTCAAACCATTATCACATATAGAGATGTAAACTTGACACTCACAACATTGATAAAAATGATAATGTAGCAAAATAGAAAAGAAATAATAGATAAAACAATGAATATTAGTAAACCCTCTACAATACTTAAGGTAAAGAGGGTATAAAAGTCATGAAGACGGCCAACTAGTAGTTAGAGAGTCTTTTAAATAATTAGATCCTCAATATTGATTACATATACAAAATAAGAAAAATAACACGAAGAAAACATACACTTCCTGAATACCTAAGACACTACGATACTACAAAATTTGATCACACAACCTCACATCTCGAAACACATAATAGTGGAACAATAAAACACAATGAAACTACAAAAAATTATAAAGTATGTAAATTCTAGGTGATAGATCAATTGCCTGCTGCTCCTTCTCCTTCAACATTAACACCACCAACACCGACTTTAGATGATCTAGCTAAATCGGAGTAATACCAAGTTGCCGCCACTGTGGAAACGAACTATGATCTACATGCAATGCATCAAAAGTAACTCTCATCATAGCATCCGACTATAGCAAACTCCTGGCATGGAATGTAGCAATATCATTTTGCGACTCAGAATATAAGTGGTACAAAATGGCATGAGACTGCTAACCTTAAATTAGGCCCGTCAACACACGAACCCATATCAGACTGTCAATAGATCGGGCTGATCTGAACTCGGATCCGATCCTACTTTGACTCATTTATCCTGGAATGGTCTTATATGTAGATCCGTTTACTTAGATCCGATTAGCCTACCATATAAACGGATCGGATATCAATTCACTTGCTCTGATCTATTTAAGATCAGATCCGTTTAGATTTAAATATTATAAAAATCTTCGATGTCCTTCAGATTCAATTACCCTTCCAGCCGTCTGATTAGATTAGAAACCCTTCATTCTTCACTTATCTTTCTAGGCAACATCCTACTTCTACTCTCTTCCTTCTTCTTTTATAATCCTTCATTCTTCTTCTTCATCTCTCGTTCTCATCATCATCGTCGAATTTGTTGACCAGAAATCCATTAGGTACTTCATGTCTCTTCCTATCTCTCTATCTATTCTTGTTCTTTTGTTTATTTAAGATCTAAAAAAGACTTGGAGTGGTACAAATGAAAATCTTTAAGAGCTATCGGCTGATTGATTTCTTGTTCTCTCTTCTTATAACACATCTAGATGATGTATAACCAGATTTTTCAAGATGGAAAGAAGATTTATTCTAGATTAACAGATTTATGGTATCAAATATTTAGCATTACTAATGTATTACTTATTTTTTAGGGTTAACAACTGTTTGTTAGAAAACTAGGTGAGTAATCCTTGAACTACAGAAATATAGATTTTGTCCCTATTTACATTATTCGTTCTTTAAAAATTTTAATATCAAGAAAATTTAGTTAAATGACTAAAACACATTAGTGTTTATATTTTGGGTTACATAGCATTAAAGCTGTGGATCTTATACACATCTTATACACATCTAGATGTGTAGGTTAGACAGTTTATAAGAGACAGCGATTATCACGTATGTTGGTCCATTAATTTGTCTAAAAGATTTTTTTACCCGTAGACACTACAAGAATGTATAAAATTAACCCTTTAAAGTTTATTATATTTGACGTATTAGTCCCTAATTCTAGTTTTGTATCAATTAACCTATTTTAGTCATTAATCAATATAAACATACTATTAAAACAACTAAAAATATATTGATATCCACCAACACCAGTGATTCTTTAAAAATACTTGTAAAAAAAATTAAATTAGAAATTTCTCAGCACTTTCGGAATTTTTTGTTCTTTTTATTATATTTTATTTTCATGTAAAAATAAAATTTCAAATATACTAAACTTATAACTATCTATTAAAGTTATATCAGTCTTTTATTTCTTTTACTTTTCTTTATGTTTATTTAAAATGATTTTCTTCTTACTTTTATCTTTTGTTAATATAATTTAACTAATACCCAAATTATACGAAGGAACTTTATCATATAAATAAAAAATTAAATTAAAATAATTTATATTAAATACCTCTAATAATTCATCAAAAATTTTAAAATTAATTATTTTTATCATTTTTTTAATTTTTAAATATTACAAAGAAAGTATAATTCAAGAATTAGAATAATAGTAATTAATTTGGAGCATAGTTATATTTTTAACAATATTGATAACATTATTGAATTTTTTTTTAAACCCAATGTATTAAATGCTACCAAATCTAGGGTGTTGAAGAGACATTTCGTTTAAACCTTAAAGGTTTACCGCCATTGATATAAGAGTCAGACTATAATAGATTTGAAAAAACTGTCGGCTTATACACATTTAATCGTTAGTCAAAGGGGCAAAGTAACAATTCAATAACGTTAGGGAATTTAGTACTATCTATGGTCCAAACCTTAAGGGGATTTAATGTATTTAAGCCTTTTATTTTTATTTGTCATGTATTTATTTGATTTTTAATAGTTATAAAAGAATTAGAAAAAAAAAAACATATCTTGGACCATAGATAGTGAAAATGTGAGAACTATTGAATTGTATTATATTCGACATCGCAATTTGCACAATTAAGCCAAATATTAAAGTGTAAAATACAAAGAGATGTCAAAACAAATCACAAAATTTTATAGAAAATATATTTTCATATAATACCTTTAAAGAAAAATTTTCAATAGAAAATAAGTGCATTTGGAAATTGTTATACTATTACAGTTAAACATTCAAATTCAAAATAATATAAAATAAAATCCAAAAATTTAAAAATTTGACGAAGAAATATATTGAAATATTGTACAGTATATTTTTGCTTATTTATAAATAATGATCACATCACTATCAAAATTTAAATACATAAAAAGCAAAATATAGTACCAAGGGTATTTTATCTATTTAACTGGATTATCTTGATGACTTTAATATTGATAATAAATGAATAGTATCAATGGTGGGTAAAGTATAATTATCCACCTAATTTAGGGGGTAAAGTGTTATTGACTTTTTTTTTTTTTTTTTTTTTTATGTTATAGGATTTGGAGATGTTAGGAGGAATGAAGATTTTGAAATTTTGAAGAGTTGAAGTTGGAAGTTGTTTTGTTAAGTTTTATACTAAAATTTGTACTTAAAGGTTTAATTCAGAAACTATTATCACTTTGAATTTGTAATTCTTATTAGTTCAATTTGAAATTTGGATTCTGGAGTTATTGTCGTCATCTTTTATTGATGTAGGACTGAAGTTTGAATTTGATAGAATTGAAATGTTTAAAGACATAGATATAAGAACTAATTTTCAGGTGAATATATCCAATCCAGATTCGGATATGGTCGGATCCAAAAAGGATTTGTATTGTAAGACCCGTCAAGTAATCAAAACAGATGCGGAATCAAAATTCTTAATCGGATTCAGATTTGAAACTATTAATTTCGACCTAAATCTGACCCGTTTACAAGCCTACCCTCAACTGTCCTTCTCTTAGATGCTTGTCTCTTCTCATGATGTTTCTTATGGATCTCCACATGCAACAAATGTAGTCTAGGTAGTAGAGGTTGAATTTTCACCTCTTTATTCGCATCCCATCACACACATACTAAAGCATATGACTTAGTCATCAACGGAGGAAAAACAACAGAGACTAGGTGTCTTTCAATTATGATTCCTACGAATTTCATTACTCATAACTCTTCCTACATCAATGTTTTGTCCCAAATTCAAATAGTGCATTAAGTATGCCCTGTCCAAAGTAGCATCACTAGAGTGTGAATTTGGAAAGAAACAAGAACATACAATGTACAGTCAAACATTCATATCTAAAGTATTTCTTGTGCTTCCTATCAGTAGTCAATTCCTATGTTGCAGGCCCTTCATAAATATTTCCTACTAATTTATCCAAACCTTTAGTCTCGTCCATATACTATGTAAGTCTATCCTTCTTAGTATTCAGAGTTTTAAAGAAAGCCTTAATGGCATCTCTAGAATATGAAATTCTTCTACCTTGAACCTTAACAACTCTCTCATTATCGCTACTAGCATCGGCATAAAATTCCTTAACAATAGATATAAGGCCAGGGCGAGGTGACTTAAAAAAATTTACCCATCTTCTTCCCTTAATTTCATTATTAAAATATTCCATCTCTCATCTATCTCTTTCTTTATTTTCTCCGTTGATGACCTTATTTAAAGTCAAAATCTAAACCCCTATTAGGTAAAAGGAGTTTTCTTATAAAGCACATTCTCATATTTAACTTGAGTAACTTTAGAAACAAATCCAGTCTAATAAAAATTGAGTAACCCAATTACTTGTAAAATCCTTGCAACCTTTGTCGAATTTGAACTATGAAAAGATGAATTTGGTGTGTATGTGTGACAATATATAATGGGTGGAGGTCTTTGGTAAGTTTAGGAATGATAGAGAGAAAATGATTAGGGTTTTATAAAGATACAATAGCAATGAGGAATTTGCAACTCGAAAGTTGCTAAATTTGCTCGACACATAAAGCCGCGGTGCTACAACATAGAGTAAATGAGAAAGTTGTGGCATTAATTGATTTTCTAAAACTGTTTGCCACAACGCCGTGACATAATGTTTAAGGTATAAACAAAACTTCATGGCATTTGCTCTTAGGATATATCATCAATAATAGATAAATGCCTCAGCTTTGCATTAAAGCTTAATTTGTATACCGCGACATTATACTACTTTTCAAGTACTTCATTGTTTTCTCATCCTTCTAATTTTCTTAACACCTACACAAACACACAAAAACATAAATTAATAATTAATGAAATTAATTTATGTTTTTTGTGTGTATACAAATAAGCTTTAATGCAAAGCTGAGGCATTTATCTATATTGTCAAGCTGCCGGCTCCATTTTAATTGATATAGTGAACGGATCTTGGTCCACCTCTGAGAAAAGAAAAGCATTAGTCACCAAGTTATTTTTCTTCAGAACTTCTTGGATATTTCTCTCAAGACTTTGCTCCTCGAGCCTTGTAGCGACAAGAGCAAACATGTGATAAAAAAGGGCCCCCTCAACAGAAGTCTTCTTCTTTTAAATAAAATTTCAAATAATTTACCAATGGATTTATCCATTTCAACTTTTTAAATTTTTTTAATCTTTTCCAATGGATAAATCCCTTGCTAATATAACTGATATTATAAATAGGGTCGAGGAGGAGAACAAGGGAAAAAAATCCCCAACCTATTGCGGAAACAATAGTATGAGGGACAAGCACGATAGACCAATTGGTTAGAGTATTTAAGAGAAAGCAAGAACAGCTACTACCACCTCGGAATAATGTGAATGAGAAAATAGCTGAGTGTGTTCATTGTCATAGACGCCAAGGATCATTTAGGATTTCTAAAGCTTATAATGTAGGTTTAGGTAATAGACCGAGTAGGATAAATTTGGATAAAAGTAACTTAAATTACCTTAGTCAATTTACTATGTCTCTTATGAACCACTATTCCAAATTTGTATAAAAACCAACTTTACTTAAACCAATTTACACTTTGAAGTACAAAAACATTATTTCACAATAGATCAACTTACTTGAAAGTAAGGTAAACATTTGTTATTCAGTAAAAACAAAACACTCACGATTTTCTTTCCTTTTCTTCTTTTTTTCTGCTTTTTCTTTTCTTTTTTTTTTTAGAACAATTTCAGGTTGAAAACAACAATTATAAACTCTAGTTTCTAGAGTTATCAGTGTACTTAATGAATTTATGGTATTAAGTATTGTATTAAGTTCACAGTATTATGTTAATTTATGGTATATTTGTTATGTGTTTCGTAAATAAATTGCAATTTTGCAAAGGACACACCTTAAACAATTTAGTTATGTTGTCAACTCTGCTATGCTATTCATGTTTATAACCCATTCAAAGCTATTTACGCAAAGGACTCTCTTTATCAGAATATATCATTTCTTGCTACGGAGCTCGTAAAGGGGTTGTGGGTATTGCTGCCTCTTTTAGGAGATTCTTGCACTTCATTATTGATCAGTTAAATACATTTTACCCTAATTTGGTTCATCATTTTTTCAATTAATTTTTGTCTACTTAAATTAATTTTAGTCAATGTTAATCTGTAGTTAAATTTTATTAGTTACTTTAATTTTCTTTCTTAATGTTCTTAATTAGTCATAATTAGGGTTTTAACATTCCAATAACAATCAAGTCCTTATTAGTCAAGTTAATTTAGTTCATTCAATTTATGCAATAAAATTCCAATTGAGCCATGCCAACGGTTACTTGCTCATCACATAACTCACGCAAGACCAAATCATAACATATGTTAGTGCGTTGAAATTAAGCATATTCAGTATTTTTAGCATTCGTAATCTGGTAGTGAGAGCAATTTGTCTCTCCCAGAGCAATGTTGATGATACCCTTCATGGTTTGGGGGTGTTTTGATTTTTGAGTGTAACGCTAGTGCCAAAAATCATAGCCTTGGCCAACATAGCCTAAGCTATTCATGTGTGTATTACATTTTCACCCTTAAAGGGGATTACAAATGGCACAATTGTTTTGGATGCAATATTTTAGTGTCACCAATGGTCCACTCATCTTGAGGCTGAGTATTGCCTTAGAGCCAAGCTGATAATTGTTACCAAAGTCCCCTTTGAGGGCCTTTTTGTTTCCAATTCAAAGCTTAATTCACAGTTCTTAATAGGTACTTGATCTTATCTTTTGACCTATATATATAAAATCATATGTTGTATTCTAAATCTCGTATTGCATAAATTTTTAAAGAAAGTTATTCTATTACACAAGATTTTAAAGTTTTGGTGAAACTTTTGAACTTGAAACTTTCTTTGGTAATGTCACGACCCAAACTACGGATGTAACACGGCACATCCCCCGGGTAAAACACCAGAAATGCAAGGCACAATATTACAAGCAAACTAAACATCCAATAAAATACCAAAGTAAAACCTTCAAATCACAATTGAACTATAATCCAACTAACTCCAATATCAATAGCACTAAAATTAAATATCCCATAGCCTGAAGGAAAGAATTGAAAAGAAATTTTCATTTCCTGATGAGATTGTTGATGATCTGATCAAAGAATTCCTTGAGTTAGGATCTTAATAACTCTTCCTGATATCAAAAGACCACAGGATGTATTCTCACAGACAATTATAAAGAAACTTATATGGGGGAAGATATAGCTAGAACTGATTTGCACTGATAATCGAGCATGAAATTGCTGCATTCTCATTTTCAACTTGATGTGTTGTTACAATGGCATAAATTTCTATATCTGGCAGGTCAACTCATTATCTTTTGCAATTACTAATAACTCTAGGAAACTAAAGTTATTTTGCTTGCTTATTCTATCATTTTTTTAGTATTTTCTAGATTTTAGAGTCAATTTATATATTTTTGTTTAGTTTCATTACAGTTAGTATTTGCTTTTGAAAATATAACCAATACGAAAACATAACCAATTTTGTTTCTTTCTTTTTTTGTGATGCCTAAAATATCTGATTTTAATGAAATACAAATCCCGATAGCCTTTGGACACATCCAGCACCCAATTTTTGCTAGAGATACCCAGTCTAGCTGCATTTTGACCCATTTTGTTTTGTTTTCGCCTTGTTTTACCTCCATTGCAAATAAAACCTATAAAAACACATTTTAAGGGATTAAATATACTTTTTTTTTACATAAAAATAGTTGTGATAAAATTTTACGTAAATACCCCTACTTATAAACTAAAATGCTCGAGTTACGAAACAGTGCCATTGTTGACTCTAAATTGTAGATTTTCGGCTTGGACATCTATAATGGTTCGTCCAGTGGCGAAAGTCTTCCTAGAATTAACGGCGTCACCACACTTATAAAAATGGCACAACGAAACAATTAGGATAACTCAGTGAAATTTCTTTTAATTGTTTAATTAGATTAAACAACAATTACAACTCTTTCCTCGTATAATGTCTTATTTATATTGGAATATCTCAAGCCACTCATTGGATTTACTTTTAAAACATAATTCACAAGATTGACAAACTTTAAATATATTCGCACAAATAATTTAAACTTTGAACTGGAGATAGATAATAAAGGCCTAATACAATAGAGGAACAAGCACCTCTAGTTCATACTAAGACAATGAGGGGTGAAACTTATTGTGTTATAGATGAATATGCATGATTCATGCCCGAAGTATCTAGAATATTTATTGAGCTTCACTTGATACCAGGATTGAATGCTTCAATGATGTGATTTTAGGAGTTCTATTTTTTTAGATTTTAGTACAGGTAGATTACAGTAAATAAGTCTGTTTATATTTGGGCATTTAAAACACTTATCCATTTTCAACTGTAGACAAATGGAAGGAAAACAAAACATAAGAGCCCAAACACTTTTTGAGATGCTATGCTAAATGATCTCAAACTAAGGAAAAATTTGAGAACAAAGTTACGGAATTCTTCAATGAATAATAACAAAGTTTTTAACTATATAAGAAAGGATGTCTAAGCAACCTGCCTCAAAGGACACATCCACAAACTTCAAGTTTTGAAGCTCAAATAATGTGGATGGAATGCTTTTTAACTTCTTGCATAGGATCAACTCTGGTAAACCTTCCAGCAGCTATTGATTGGCTTTGTGCTCCACAAATTTTTCCTTTCGTATCATATCGGCACAAAATCTACAGATCTAGTTATCTCAAGGATGGTTGGAGGAATAACTACACTATACAGTAATAACCAAAGAAAAAAATTAACACTATATTGTGTACAATGGATAAATTAGAAATACTAGCGACTAAGGCAAATTGAAAGAGTGCTCTTGAAAGGAGGGAATAGGATTTAACTTGATCTTGTGTGGAAGTTATCTTTGCAAATTTAACAAGAACTTCCATTGGCCTTTATATAGTAGTATGATTATTTATATACAAAACCTAAATATTAGAAACAAAAGAATGGAATGAAAGTCCAAAAGGATTAGTATCCACTTGAATAAAAATTCAAATAGATATATTATGTTAAAGAATACTGGAAGTCAAAAATATTTCACATGCTAGAAGAATTTTACAAGAGAGAAAACAAGAGAGAAAGTTGCGTGAAAATCCATGATAGAAGGAAAAAGATAGTAACTAAGTTTAAGCACCTCAAGTGTTCCTTTTCAATTATTTTCCAAATTGAACCAAAGTATAACCTATCTTATTGCCATGTCGGTATCACAAATAGAAGGTGTACTAAAAGCCAAATCAGGTTCTTCTCAATAAAAAAAGAAACATATTGGCAATGTATAAAAGCATTCAAATTTAACCTATATTTGAAAAATGAAACGATCATAGTAGTAAAATATAGAACACAACAATTCATTCAAATGCCAGAAAATGAGGTTTGAGATTCACCTATATAAAATGCTAAGAGAGATACAAATAACAGATTTAGAAAAGTGAATTTGACAAAATTTGAATAGTTCATTTGGATTCATGTACAAATCTCCCGTATGTCATCAAATCTAATCACAAAACTAGAAAAATAAGTGTAAATACGAAGTTGGTGCTTTGGTAAATCGTATTAGATTGTTACAGATCTAACACCTTACTAAATTTCTATATTCAAATAATACAGATGAAACATAAAAAGAAAAAGCAAAAATCTCTTTGTGTATAAAAATAGAAAAGATGAAGGATCTAGTAAATCAAACATAATAAACTGAAACAAAGATCATTGTCAATCTATTTCATACAATTGCCTTTTACTTGCATTCTCAAATTGCCAATGAGTCAAATCTTGTATATCATATTGAAATAAAAGGAAATCCCTCAAAAAATAAGAATTTTACAACTAAACTAAAGTGTAAGATTAAATCACGTAAATTTTAGATGCTCGAAAGCAAAGCTTCTCTGATTAGACTGATTTGCTCAAACAGTCTTTTACTTGAATATAAATGGTGGGAAAAAAATGAAATTACTTATAGCTTCAAAATCTTCCATTTCTAATTCTCGTATTGAGCTAAAAACATGTTGATCTTACAATGGAGGAAAATGTAAAAGAAAATTAAATAGCATCGAGAGAGACAATAGTTGACTTAGTGACAAAAAATGGAATAGGATTTTGTCATGGATAAGTATAAAACACTAGAATTTGAGTGAACCATTGAGTTAAATGAACTTCTGGTTTAAAAGCCAAATTGGAAAGCAGCCACAACTTGTCTCAATTTTTCAAAAAGGTCAGTCTTTATGATTAAAACTTTCAAGAAAAATATTTTAAAATTGAATCCATTTTTGTGTATTTATCCAAAAGATACCTAAATTCTATTTTTATTTATTTCCATACAAAAATTAATCTTGTAGTTTAATTAGCTTACTTTTATGTTCATATGATGATTTCAATAGATTAGACGAATTATCATATAGATTTCATTTAGTCACACAAAAAAATGGCACAATGAAATAATTAGAATAGCTTTGTGAAATTACTTTTAATTGTTTAACCTGATCAAACAACAATTATGATTATTTTCTAGTATATGTCATATTTGTATTGGAATGTCACAAGTCTCATAGGATTTATTTATAATCGGTATTTCAAAAGATTAACAAAATTCAAATATTTTTGCATAGATAACTTAATCCATGAGTCACCCTATTGGAACTTATAAATTACAAAATTAAAGGTACAAAAAAGTAAAAATTTGTATTGGGGGCAAGCTACACTTGCCCAATAACTTAAGGTGCACCTATGTATTGTGTGGTCTAAACAAAAAAAAGTGGTTTCTGTCTCTTATACATATCTATGAATGTATAAGAGCATTTTGGTACATCTATTTCTTATGGGGGATATAAAATTCAAAATTTGAAGAATTTTGATATTTATTTTTTTTTTTTTGTGTCAATAAATCTTTCATGCTCCAATTTCAAAAGTACTTACACATTTTAGAGAGCATTACTTGGCAGAGATAGTACAAGAAAGACTAGTAGGGGGAATTTTCCAGATGACTTTGAATTGTAGACATATAATAAGGGCCTTATATAATTGAGAAATAATTACCCAACAATACTAAGAAAATGAGGAGAAAACTTATTGAGTTAGCTTACTCGTGAAACATATAGATGAATATGTGGGATTCTTGCACAAAGTATCTAGGACATTTATTTTTAGTTGATACCATGTAGACTGAATTTTTTCACTTGGAAATCTAAGAACATGGTCAAATACACACTACTGCTAAGAACACAGTCTAATGTGATTTTAGGAGTTCAGTTTTGATCAGATTTATATATATCACCAAAGCTAGTATGGGGAGATTTGTGGTAAACAAGAATGCTTGTGTTTGGCCTTCCAAGCTACTTATCCATTTCCTTGCATAAATTAATCTTGTAATTAGCTTACTTCTTATGTTCATATGATAATTCCTATAAGATTAAACATCATTATCATATAGATTAATTTGATTTAGTCACACACTTATAAAAATGGCACAAGGAAACAATTAGTATAGCTTAGTGAAATTACATTCAATTGTTTAATATGATCAAACAACAATTATAATTCTTTCCTACTATAGTGTCTTCTTTATATTGGAATATCTTTAGCCTCTCATTAAATTTATTTATAAAAGTTGCTTCACAAGATTGACAAACTTTAAATATATTCGCATTGATAACTTAATCCATGATTCACCTTATAACTAGAACTTATGAATTAAAAAAATTAAAGGTATATAAAAGTGAAAACTTAATAGTGGGGTCCAATTAAACCCGTTAACTTTAAGGTGCACCTTTGTAATTAAACTATATACAATAGTTTTGGATTTCTTGGACGTAAAATAAATTAGTGGGCATCGTGGTACATATATTTATAGAAGATTTAATTTTAAAAATTTATTTGAAATTTCAAGCTATCTCTTTTACAAATCTAGGTGTGTATTTGAGACATCTAATTTAAAAAATATTTATCTTTTAGTGAGCATTACTTGGCCCTTAGTTATAGGTAGTCTGGTAGATGGAATTTTATCAGATGACTTTGAACTAGACATAGATAATGAAGGCCATATACAATAGAGAAACAGTTACCCAACATCACTAAGAATGAGATGTTAAATTGATTGCGTTAGATTTCTCATTCAACATAGATGAATATGCACGATTCATGCCTGAAGTATCTTGGACATTTATTTTCACTTGATACCAAGACTAATTGCTTCGTTGATGTGATTTTAGGACTTCCAGTTTTGGATTTTAGTACCGGTAGATTTATAGTAAATAAGATTTTATTATATTTGGGTATCCCGAATACTTATCCAATTCAAATGTAGACAAATGGAAGGAGAACAAAACATAAGAGCTCAAACACTTTTTGATATGTTACGCTAAATGACCTTAAACTAAGGAAAAATTTGATTACAAAGTTATGGAATTTTTCAGTAATAGTAACAAATTTCTAAGTAAATCTAGAAAAGATGTCTAGGCAACTTGCCTGCAAAGGACACATCCACAAATTTTAGGTTTTGAAGCCGCAATAATGTGGATGCAATGTTTTTTAACTTCTTCTCCAGTAACCCTTCCACTAGCTATTATATTTGTATTGTGCTCCACAAATTTCTTCTTTCGGATCATAATGGCACAAAATCTATAAATCTATAATGGTTGGAGGAATAATACACTATACAATAATAACCAAAGCAACAATTAACAATATATTCTCTGCAATGGAGAAATTAGAAATACTAGTGACTGGGACAAATTGAAGGTGTGCGCTTGAAAAGTGGCAATAGGTCATTAACTCGATCTTGTGTGGAAGTTATCTTTGGAAATTTAGCCAGAACTTCCCATGGGCTTTATATATTAGTAAGATTATTCATATACAAATCCTAAATATAACCAACAAAAGAATGGAATGGAAGTAAAAAATGATTAGTATTGACTTAAACAAAAATTCAAAGTGGTATGTTATGTTAAAAAACACTAGAAGACAAAAATATTTCACGCGCTTGAAGAAGATCACAAGAAAGACAATATGAGAGAAGGTTTCATGAAAATCCATGATAGAGGGAAGATGATAGTAACTAAGTTTAAGTGTATAAGTGTTCCTTTACAAGTATTTTTCAAATTGAACCGAAGTATAACCTTTTTTTATTGCCATGTCGGTATCACAAATTGGATGTATCCAAAACCAAATCATGTTTTTCTCTGAAAAAAATAAACTGGTAATGAGCAAAAGCATTCAAATTTAACAGATATTTGGAAAACGAACAATCATAGCAATATAATGTAGAAGACCAACAATTTATTGAAATGCTAGAAAACTAGGTTTGAGATTCACCTATATAAAATGATGTGAGAGATCAAGTTTACAAATTTAGAAAAGTGAATTTGATAAACTATGAATCTCATTTGAATGCAAGTACAAATCTCGCATATATAACCAGTCTAATCACAAAAGCTAGAAAAATATATGTAAACACGAACTAGTGCTTTGGTCTTGTCAAATTGTATTAGAATATTATAGATCTAACACCTTACTAAATTTCTTAATTCAAATAATACACATGCAACATAAAAAGAAAAAGCAAAAATCCCTTTGTGTATAAAAATAGCAAAGAAGATGGATCTAGTAAATCAAACATAATAAACTAAAATGAAGATCAATGTCGATCTATCTCACATAATTTCCTTTTACTTGCATTCTCAAATAGCCAATGAGTCAAATGTTGCATATCATATTGAAATAAAAGGAAATAAAAAAAGAAATTTACATCCAAAAATTAAAGTGTAAGCCTAAAATCACCTAACTTCTAGTTGCTCGAAGACAAAGCTCAGAATGATTAGATATTACAGTCTTTTTCCTAAATGTAAAAGGAATGCAAATTAAATTTTAAAGATGGAAAAAATAAAATTCACTGATAGTCTAAAAAACTCCTATTTCTAATTCTAGTATTGAGCTAAAAATAGGAGTTGATGCTACAATGGATGAAAATGCACAATAAAATTAAATGTGTATAGAGAGACAATAGTTGATTGTGAGGTAAAAAAATGGAATAGAATTTTTCCCTAGATAAGTATAATACACAAGAATTTGAGTAGACCATTGAGTGAAATGAATATCCAGTTTAACAGCCAAATTAAAGAGCCATTGCAACTTGTCTCGATTCTCAAAAAGGTAGTTTTTTTATGATTAAAACTTTAAATGAAAATATTTTAAAATTGAATCCATTTAATATATTTAGCGAAAGATGCCTAAATTGTGTTTTTTTATTATTTCCATGCAAAAAATAATCTTGTAGTTTAAGATTATAATCTTACTTTTATATTCATATGATGATTTCTAATAGACTATACATGATTATCATATAGATTTCATTTGGTCACACCCTTATAAAAAAAGGCACAAGGAAATAATTGGAATAGCTTTGTGAAACTACTTTTAATTGTTTAATCCAATAAAACAACAATTACAATTCTTTCCCAGTTTATTGTCTTATTTGTATTGGAATATCACAAGAATCTCATAGGATTTATTTACAATGGGTACTTCAAAAGATTGACAAACTTCAAATATTTGTATAGATAATTTAATCCACGAGTCACCTTATAATTGGAATTTATAATTTAAAAAATTAAAGGTACAAAACGTAAAAATTTGATAAAGGGGGCAAACTGCACCTGCTCAATAACTTAAGGTGCACCATTGTAATTTGGTCTAAACAAAATACAATAGTTTCAGATTTTGTGCACGTAAAATGAATAAGTGGGCATTTTAGTACATATATTTCTTAGTGAGGATTTAAGTTATGTTAAATTTATTTGAAGTTTTAGAATTTTGATTTTTTGTTGCATCAACTAAATCTTTCGTGCTCCAATGTCAAAAGTACTTAGTAATTTAGTGAGGATTACTTGGTCCTTGGTACTAGGAAAACTAGTAGAGGGAATTTTACCTAATGACTTTGAATTGGAGACATATAATGAGGGCCTTATATAATAGAGAAGCAAATTACACAACAGTATTGAGAAAATGAGGAGAAAAACTGATTATGTTAGCTTATTCATGAAACATATAAAGGAATATGCACGATTCATGCACGAAGTATCTAGGACTTTATTTTTACTTGATACCATGGTGACTGAATTTTTTCACTTGGAAATCTAAGAACACGGTCAAATACAATGTCTACTAAGAACATAGTCTAATGTGATTTTAGGACTTCACTTTTAAGATTTAGATATATCACTGAAGCTAGTATAGGGAGATTTGCGATAAACAAGAACGTTTATGTTTGGCCATCCAAACTACCTATCCAATTCCTTACATAAATTAATATTGTTGTTTAATTAGCTTGCTTTTTATGTTTATATGATAATTCCTATAAAATTAACATCATTATCTTATAGATTAATTTGATTTAGTCACACGCTTATAAAAATTGCACAAAGTATAGCTTAGTGAAATTATGTTTAATTGTTTAATATGATTAAACAACAATTACAATTCTTTCCTATTAAAGTGTTTTATTTATATTGGAATATCTGAAGCCTCTCATCAAATTTATTTATAAAAGGTACTTCACAAGATTGACAAACTTTAATTATATTCACATAGGTAATTTAATCCATGACTCACCTTAAAACTGAATTTATAAATAACAAAAATTAAAGGTACAAAATGGTGAAAATTTAATAGAGAGGGCAAACTACACCTGCTGTTAACTTAAGGTGCATCTTTTTAATTTGTTCTAAAGTATAAAATATAGTTTTGGATTTCTTGGACATAAAATGAATTTGTGGGCATTATTGTACATCTGACTGTTATTTCTTATGGAGGATTTAAGTTCCAAAATTGATTTGAAATGCTAGAATTTTGATGTTTTATTTTGCATCAAATAAATCTTTAAGGCTATAATTTTAAAAATACTTACCTTGTAGGGAGCATTACTTGACCCATAGTTATAGGTAGACTAGTAGATGGAATTTTACCAGATGACTTTGAACTGAAGACAGATAATGAAGGCATTATACAATAGAGAAACAATTACCCAATAATACTAAGAAAATGTGGAATGAAATTGATTGTGTTAGTTTTCTCATTCAACATAGATGAATATGCACGATTCATGCCCAAAGTATCTAGGACATTTGTTTTCACTTTTTAGGACCTTCGGTTTTAGATTTTAGTATGGAAATCTTTACGGTACATACGATTATTTGTATTTGGGCAACCCAAATACTTATCTATTTCAAGTGTAGACAAATGGAAGGAAAGCAAAACATAAGAGTTCAAACACATTTTGATATGTTATGCTAGATGACCTAGATTCAAACTAAGGAAAAATTTGAGAACAAAGTTATGGAATTCTTAGCTGAACGGTAACAAAGTTTTTAAGTCAATAAGAAAAGATGTCTAGGTAACCTGCCTGCAAAGGACATATCCACGAACTTTAGGTTTTCAAGCCCCAGTAATGTGGATACAACACTTTCTAACTTCTTCCCTTGGATCAATTCTAGTAACTCTTCCAGCAGCTATTTCATTCGCATTGTGCTCCACAAATTTCTCCTTTCGGAAATATACTGGTGCAAAATCTATAGATCTAGTTACCCTCAGGAATGGTTGGAGGAATAATACACTATATAGTAATTACCAAAGAAACATTTAACAATATATTCGCTACAATGGAGAAATTAGAAATACTAGCGACTGAGGAAAATTGAAGGAGTGCACATGAAAGGAGGGAATAGGCATTAGCTTGATCTTGTGTGGAAATTATCTTTGGAAATTTAACTAGAACTTCCCTCAAACTTTATATATTTGTAAGATTATAAGTAAATCATATACAAAACCTAAATATAGCAACAAAAGAATGGAATGGAAGTCCAAAATGATTAGTATCAACTTGAACAAAAATTCAAAGAGATATATTATGTTAAAAAATACTAGAAGGCTGAAATATTCACGTCATAGAAGAAGATGACAAGAAAGACAACAAGAAAGAAGGTTTCGTTAAAATCTATGATAGAGGGAAGAAGATAGTAACTAAGTTTAATCAACTCAAATGTTCCTTTTCAAGTATTTTCCAAATTGAACCAAAGTATGACCTTTCTTATTAACATGTTCGTATCACAAATAGGACGTATTCAAAACCAAATCATATTTTTCTCTGAAAAAAAGAAGCAATCTGGCAATGTGCAAAAGCATTGAAATTTAACAGATCTTTAGCTCCCTAATCATAGTAATGTCTCTTATAACACAACGATTCACTAAAATGCTAGAAAATTAGGTTTGAGATTCGCCTATATAAAATGATAAGAGAGATAAGAATTTAAAAGTTTAGTGTAAAAATGTATTTGATAAAATTTGAATAGGTCGTTTGGATTCAAGTACAAATCTTGCATATATCACCATATCTAATTGCAAAAACTAGAAAAATGTACATAAACACGAACTTGGGGCTTTGGTCTTCTCAAATAGTAATAGATTATTAACATCAAACACATTACTTGTTGGCCCCAAAAGCAACCTAAGAGGGGGGGGGGGTGAATTAGGTTGTCTCTAAAAGCAACCTTTTTATGTGCTTAATAGAAATTCAAACTTTGTGCACCAAATGAAAACTTAAGCACAAATGAATACAATAGATATTCAACAATTTAAGCTTAAAGAACAAATAAGAATATTGAGATTAAGAAAATCAAACCAAACTCCCTAGCTTCTCAAGCTTGGAGCTTGCAATTACAAAGAGCTTCTTACAAGGCAACTACCAAGTTTACAACTTGAAGTTCAGCCACTAAAAGTCCCTTCAAAGTAGGTGAGACAATAACCTCTTGTACACAAATGAGGATCGTTAAGACTCTTGGTCACACTAATTTCCTTTAGCTGAGCCAAGAGTTTTACACTCACAACCTCCTTTTGTTACAATTGTTATCTCTCCACTCTTACACTTGAAGAACTCTTACACTTCTAAGCTCTTTTCTCACTACATACACTATTACAACACTTGTACCCACTATTTCTCCCAAATAGCTCAAGAATGATTTGTAATCAATGTAGAAGTATCTTTTCATTAAATCAGACGTAGGGGTATTTATAGTTGCCAAATATCTGCTTCCACCAACTTCCCAACGGCTATTTTCTGTTTGCTGGAAAACTAGCCGTTGGACCTTTCGGACGGCCGATGCAGCAAGAGTGCGTCCGAACAAACTAGCCGTTGGACCGTTCGGACGGCTGCTGCTAAATCCTACGTCCGACACTGCGTCCGTTCTCTGAGGGTATTCGTTCGGACGTCCGAGGATGCGTCCGAACATGCGTCCGATCGAAGCGAAGTCTTCTGGAAATATGATCGGACGCTGTTCTTTACATCGTCCGAGACTTGCTTCAAATTCTTTGTGTCGGACGATTACCATCGTCCGAAGCTCTTGTGGTTGTTTTTGTTCGGACGATCATTTGATTCCGAACCTACCTGTTTTTCTGCACACTTGTTATCAAACCATTAGTATGATTTGTTCATCATCAAAACATGATTAACATAACTGGGGTTCAACATTACTAAAATTTTAAATTTAGATAATACACATGCAACATGGAAAGAAAAATAAAAATCTCTATGTATAAAAATAGCAAAGAAGAGGGATCTAGTAAATCAAACATATTAAGCTAAAATAAAGAGCACACATCAATCTATTTCATGCAATTGCCTTTTACTTGCATTATCAAATTTGATAATGAGTCAAATCTTGCATATGATATCGAAATATTTCCTAAATCTGAAAAAAAAGAATTTTACATCTAAAAGTTAAAGTGCAAGACTAAGTCACCTTTAGTTGCTCGAAGGCAAAGCTTGTTTGATCGGACTGATTAGCTATTGCATATCTTTTACCCGAATATAAAAGGAATGTAAATTGAAATTTAAAGATGAAAAAAATGAAATCCACTGATAAGATTTGAAAAACTTTTATTTCTAATTCTGGTATTGAGCTAAAAATAGGTGTCAAACCTACAATGGATGAAAATGCAAAAGAAAATTAAAAGGAGTTGTGAGAGACAACTGTTGACTGTCTTTTGCATTTTCATGGAATAGGATTTTCCCCTAGATAAGTATAATACACTAGAATGCAAGTGGATCATTGAGTTAAATGAATATCCGGTTTAATAGCCAAATTGAAAAGCCATTGTAACTCATCTTGATCCTCGAAAAGGCTGATTTTTTATGATTAAGACATTAAAGAAAAATATTTTAAAATTGAATCCATTTCATATATTTTGCTCAAAGATACCTAAATTGTGTTTTTTTATTATTTCCATGCAAAAATTAATCTAGTAGTTTAGCTAGCTTACTTTATGTTCATATGATAATTCCTAATAGATTTGACATCATTATCTACAATATAGATTTCATTTAGTCACACACTTATAAAATGGCACAACAAAACAATTAGAATAGCATTGTGAAATTACTTTTAATTTTTAATATGATCAAACAACAATTACAATTCTTTCCTTGTATTTTGTCCCATTTGTATTGGAATATGAGAAGAATCCATTGGATTTAATTATAAAAGTTAATTCACATGATTGAAAAACTTGAAATATATTTGCATAAATAACTTAATCCATGATTCACCTTATAACTGGCACTTATAAATTATGAAATTAAAGGTGCAAAAAGTTGAAAACTTGATAGAGGGGACAAACGACACCTGCCTATTAACTTAAGGTTCTCCTTTATAATTTGGTCTATACTGTACACAATAGTTTTGGATTTTTAGGATGAAAAATGAATTAGTGGGCATCTTGGTACATATATTTATTATAGAGTATTAAAGTTCCAAATTTTATTTGAAATTTCAAATTTTGGATAATTTTTTTTCCATCAACTAAATCTTTATTATGCTCTAAATTAAAAAATGCTTAGTTTTGGTGAGCATTACTTAGCCCTTAGTTCGAGGACAACTAGTAGAAGGAATTTTAACAGATGAATATAAACTTTAGACCAATTATGAGGGCCTTATACAATACACAAAATATTGTTATGAAAATAAGGAGTGAAACTGATTGTAGCTTACTCATGCAACTTAGATGAATATGCACAATTCATGCTTCAAAGTATCTAGGACATTTATTTTCACTTGATACCAGGATGATGG
This sequence comes from Cinchona pubescens, assembly GCA_025175665.1. Classification (NCBI taxonomy): domain Eukaryota; kingdom Viridiplantae; phylum Streptophyta; class Magnoliopsida; order Gentianales; family Rubiaceae; genus Cinchona; species Cinchona pubescens. The sequence goes on along the minus strand of JANKKI010000580.1, from coordinate 171,661 downwards.
AATGCTACACTGACGTGATTTTAGGACTTCATTTTTTAGATTTTAGTACGAGGAGATTTGCTGTTAACAAGATTGTTTACATTTGGACATCCAAAATACTTATCAATTTCAACTGTAGATAAATGGAAGGAAAACAAAACATAGAAGCCGAAACACTTTTCGAGATGCTATGCTAGATGACCTCAAACTAAAGAAAATTTGAGAACAACATTGTGGAATGGTTCATTCACTAAAATAAAGTTTTTTAACTGAATAAGAAAAGATGTCAAGCCAACCTAGAAGCAAAGGACACATCCACAAACTTCAGGTTTTGAAGCTACAATAATGCGGATACTTTGCTTTAACTTTTTTCATAGGATCAACTCCAGTAACCCTTGCAACACCTATTGCATTGGCAGAGTGCTCCATAAATTTCTCCTTTTGGTTCATAGCGACACAAAATCTATTGATCCATTTACCCTCTGGGATGTTTGGAAGATTACTATACTATACATAACAACCAAAAGAAACAATTAAGAATTTTTTCACTACAAAGAAAAAATTAGAAATACAAGTGATGCAAGGAAATCGGATCAGTGTGCTTGAAAGGAGGGGAATAGGTATTAACTCGATCTTTTATGAAAGTTATCTTTGAAAATTGAACTAGAACTTCCCTTGGGATTTATATATTAATAAGGTAATTCACAAAACCTAAATACGACTAACATAAGAACGGATAGGAAGTAAAAAAATAATTAAAACTAACTCTTAAAAAAATTTAGAAAGATATTATATGCTAAAGAATACTAGAAGAGGAAAATAAGAAGAGGAAAATACTTCACTTGCAAGAAGAAGATTACAAGTAAGACCACACCAAAAAAGGTTGCACAAAAATCCATGATAGAAGGAAGAACATAGTAGCTAAGTTTCTAAGCTAAGTATAAAAGAACTCAAGGGTTCCTTTTAAGGTATTTTCCAAATTGAACCAAAGTATAACCATTCTTACTGCCATGTTAGTATCACAAATAGGTTGTATCCAAACCAAATTGTGTGATTTTCCTTATAAAAAAAAAAGAAACAGAATGGCAATGTGCAAAAGCATACAAATTAGTAGATATTCAAAAAATGAAACAATCATAGCAATATAATATAGGATGCAACAAGTCATTCTAAAGCAAGAAAACTAGGTTTGAGATTCACCTCTGTTAAATGATGAGATGGATCAAGTTTAACATATTTGGAAAAGTGAATATGATTATTGTTGAATGGTTCAATTTAGATGCAATTACAAATCTCGCATACATCACCAGATCTAATCACAAAAACTAGAAAAACATATGTAAACACAAATTTGATGATTTGTTCTATTCAATCGTATTAGATTATTATAGATCTAACACCTCATTGGATTTTTAAATTAAAATAATACACTTGCAACATAAAACATCTCTTTCTGTCTAAAAAAAGCAAAGAATATGGATCTAATAAATCTAATATAATAAATTAGAACAAATATCGCTGTCAATCTATCCTACACACTAAACTTTTACATGCATTCTCAAATAACCAGAGAGTCAAATCTTGCAAATCATATTGAAATAAAAGGAAATTTGAAAATCTAGGGCAAAAAAAAATTAGATTTGTAACTAAAAACATCAAGATGTGACTAAATCATCAAACCTTTTAGTTCTTGATGTTAAAGCTTCTCTTAGAGACCGATTCGCTGTTACAATCTTTTACTTGAAAAATAAAATGAATGTAAATTAAAATTAAAGATGAAAAAAAATCAAAATTCACTAAAAGCCTGAAAATCTTCTATTTCTATTGCAATTAGAGAGCGCTGAGAGAGACAACAATTGACTAAAAGGAGAAAAATGGAATAGGATTTTGCCCTAGATAAGTATAATACACTGGAATTTGAGTGGACCACAGAATTAAATGGACATTCAGTGTAATAGCCAAATTGAAAAGCCATTGCAACTCATCTCGATTTCTCAAAAATATCGGTTATTATGATAAAGCTTCAAAGAAAAATATTTAAAATTGAAACCATTTCATATATTCAACTAAAAGATTTTAAATTATGTTGTTTATTATTTCCTTATGCAAATTAATCATGTTAATTAGCTTACTTTTGTGTTCGTATGATAATTCATATAAAATTAAGCATCATTATCATATAGATTTCATTTAGTCATACACTTTTAAAAATGGCACAACAAAACAATTTGGATAGCTTAGTGAAATTACTTTTAATTATTTAATACAATTAAACAATAATTAATTACAATTCTTTCCTCGTATACTGTCTTATTTATGTTTGAATATCACAAACATATCAATGGATTCATTTACAAAAGTTACTTTACAAAATTGATAAACTTTAAATATATCCACTTGTATGACATAATCCATGATTCACTGTATAACTGGCTCTTATATGTTACAAAATTAAAGGTATAAAAAATTGAAAATTTTATAGGGGAGGCAAACTGCACTTGCCATTAACTTAAGGTCACCTTTATAATCTAGTTCATACTATAAACAAAAGTTTTTGATTTATTGAATGTAAAATGTATTTGTTGAAATTTTGGTGCATCTATTTCTTGTAAAGGATTTAAGTTTTTTTGTTTGAAATTCTAAAATTTTAATTTTCTTTGCATCATCTAAAACTTTGGGACTCCAACATAAAACATACTTACTTTATATTGAGCATTACTTGGCCCTCAATTCTAGGAAGATTAGCAGAAAAAATTCTATTAGATGACTTTGAACTAAAGACAAATAATGAGCCAGCCTTATTTAATGTATAAACAATTAACCAACAATACTGAGAAAATGAGAATTGAAATTGATTGTGTTAATTTACTCATGCAACATATGTGAATATGCACGATTCATGCACAGTTTATCTAGGAGTTTTATTTTCACTTGATACTAGGTTGACTGAATGCTTCATTGATGTGATTTTAGAAACTTAGTTTTTAGATTTTAGTACATGGAGATTTGTGGTAAACAAGATTGTTTATGCTTGGGCATCCAAAATATATAACGAATTAAATTGAAGACAAATGGAAGGAAATCAAACTATAAGAGCCCAAACACTTGTGAGATGCTATACTAAATGGCCTAAAACTAAGGAAAAATTTGAGAGCAAAGTTTGGAATTTTTCGCAGACTAAAAAATAGTTTTTAACTGTATAAGAAATTATGTCAAGGCAACCTACTTGCAATGAACACATCCACAAACTTTAGGCTCTGAAGCTCCAAAATGATTAAAACAAACATGGACAAAAATTCGGAGGGATATATTATGCTAAAGAAAACTTGAAGAGAAAAATACATTACTTGCTATAAGAAGATAACAAGAAAGACCACACGAGGGTAGGTTTCCCGAAAAGGGTGATGGAAGTAAGAAGATAGTAACTAAGTTTAAGAAACTCAAGTGTTCTTTTATACACATCTTTAGATCTATATTTAACTAAAGCACGTGAAGTTCATTTTCCTCTTCTTATTTTTTTCTTCTAGATTAATATTGTTCTCCATCTTTCAGTTTTTTCTGAATTTAAAATGTGATACAAAATGGAAACATGCAAAAGCATGCAAATCTAATAGATATTTAGAAAACGAAACAATCATCTTAATATAATCTAGGACACAATAAGTCATTCTAAAGCTAGAAAACTCGGTTTTAAATTCACCTTTTTGTGAAATGGTTAGTGGGATAATGTTTATAGATTTGAAAAAGTGAATTTGTTAAAACTCGAATAGTTCATTTAGATGCAAGTATAAATCTCGCATATATCATCAGATCAGTAATAAAAAAAACAACTGGAAATTTTTTTTGAGAACATGATTTGATGATTTAGTTACTCAAACATTATTAGATTATTATAGATCTAATACCTCTCTAAATTATTAAATTAAAATGCTTTACATGCAACATAAAAACAATTAACAAAAATCTCTTTGTATCTACAAATAGCCAAGTTACTATCCTGTCTCTAGTAAATCAGATACAGTAAACAAAAACAAATATCTTTGTATATCCATTTCAATACACTTGCCTTTAACATGCATTCTCAAATAGCCAATGAGTCAAATCTTGCAAATCATATTGAAATAAAAGGAAATAAAAAAGAATTTTACAACAAAATATTCAAGTATAAGATTGAAATCTTTTAGTTTCTCAAAGGTAAAGCTTCTCTAATTAGACTAATTAGCTGTTATGATCTTTCTCCTCAAAAAAGAAAAGATAAATATGAATTAATTTAAAGATGGAAAAACTATGTTTTATGTCTGTCTCTTATACACATCATTTTTTTTTGTCTAGTAAAAGATTGTAACAGCGAATTGGTCTTGATTTTACAGTGGATTAAAATACATGAGAAAATTAGAGAGTGCCAACGGATACAAATGTTGACTCAAAGGAGAAAAATGGAATATGATTTTGCCTTATATAAGTACAATAAATTAGAATTCGAGTGCAGCATTGAGTTAAATGAACATTCGATTTAACAGCCAAATTGAAAAGCCATCACAACTCATCTCGATTTCTCAGAAAGATTGGTTTTTATAATTAAAGCTTTAAAGGAAAATATTTTTAAATTGAAATCATTTCATATATTTGAAAACCAACATATGGAATGCTTCACAGACTAATACAAAGTTTGTAATTAAATAAGAAAAGATATCAAGGCAACTCGCCTTCAAAGGACACATTCATACATTTCAGGTTCTGAAGCTTCTATAATGCGAATGCATCACTTTTTTACTTCTTTCATTGGAGACTAAGTGTTCCAACAGCTCTTGCTTCGGCATTGTGTTCCACAAATTATCCTCTCTTTCAGGATCATACCCACACAAAATCTATAGAGCCAGTTACTCTCAGGGATGCTTGAAAGATTAATACACTATACAATAATAACTAGTGAAGCAACTACAAGAGTGTGTTTGAGAGGAGGGGATTAGGCATTAACTTTACCTTATGTGGAACTTATTTTTGGAAATTTAACTAGAACTTCCCTTGGGCTTTATGTATTAGTAGGATTATTCATATACGAAATGTAAATTTAACCAACAAAAGAATGGAATGAAAGTACAAAATGATTAAAACCAACTTCAACAAAAATATAGAGAGAATATTTTGCTAAAGAATACAGGAAGAGAAAATATTTCACGTGCTAGAAGAATAATTATAATTTAATTGTATTAAATGAGAGAAGGTTATGCGAAAATCCATGATAGATGGAAGAAGATACAGCAAAGTTGAATCAATTAAAGGATTCATTTTAAAGTATATTCCAAATTGAACTAAAGTATAACCTTTCTTATTGCCACGTCTTAGTATAACATATAGGATGTATCCAAATCCAAATCATGTTATTCTTCGACATCTAGATGTGTATAAGAGACAGTATACATGTATAGTGTCGGAAGTTTCACATCTAGATGTGTATAAGATGAAAAAGTCATAGCAATATAATATTAGACACAACATGTCATTCTAAAGCTAGAAAACTTGGTTTAAGATTCACCTATGTGCAATGATGAGAGAGATCAAATTCAACAGATTTGGAAAAGTAAATTTGATAAAATTTGAAAAGTTCATTTGGCTGCAAGTATGAATCTCACATATATCATCAGGTCTAATCACAAAAACTAGAATAATATATGTAAACACGAATTTGATAATTTGGTTTACTCAAATCATATTTCGTTATTTTAGATCTAACACCTAGTTGAATTTTTATATTCAAATACTACCATGCAACATAAATACAAAAACAAAAAATCTCTTTGTGTCTAAAAATATCATAAAAGAAGGATCTAAAAAATGAAATAAAATAAACTAAAACGAAGATAATTGTTGATATATCGCATGCAATTGCCTTTTACTTGCATTCTCAAATTGCCATAGAGTCAAATCTTTCAAATCATAGTGAAATAAAAAGAAATACAAAACGTAACAATTTCTCAATTGCTTGAAGGTAGAGCTTTCGGATCAGACGGATCAGCTATTACAATATAAATTAAATTTTGAAGATAAAAAAAAACTGAAATTCACTAAAAGCCTAAAAATATTCTATTTCTAATTCTGATGTTGAGATAAAAATTAGTGTTGAACCTGCAATGGATAAAAATACTCGAGAAAATTAAAGAGTGCCAAGGGAGACCACTGTTGACTAAGAGGAGAAAAATGGAACAGGATTTTGCCTTAGATGAGTATAATATAGTAGAATTCAAGTAGAACATCCAGTTAAATGAACATCTAATTTAATAGCCAAATTAAAAAGCCATCACAACTTATCTCAATTTCTCAAAAAGGTCGGTTTTTATAATTGAAGCTTTAAAGGAAGCTAATATTTTAAAATTGAAACCATTTTGTACATTTAGCCTAAAGATACCTAAATCTTTTTTTGTTATTTCCTTACTTAAGTTAATCTTTTAGTTTAATTAGCGTACTTTTATGTTCGTATGATAATTCCTACAAGATTAAACATCAGTATCGTATATAATTCATTTAGTTACGCATTTATGAAAATGGCACAAAAAACAATTAGGATAGCATGGTGAAATTACTTTTAATTGTATAATACGATTAAAAAACACTTTCAATTCTTTCCCAGTATAGTGTATATTTTATATTGGAATATCAAAAATATCTCATTGGATTTATTTATAAAAGGTATTTCACAAGATTGGAAAACTTTAAATATATTCTCATAGATAACTTAATTCATGATTCACCTCATAACTGGTAGTTATGAATTACAAAATTAAAGGTCCAAAAAAGTGAAAACTTGATGGAGGGGGCAAACTACACCTGCCCATTAACTTGAGGTGCATCTTTGTAACTTGGTCTATAACTATAAACACTGGTTCAAATTTCTTGGAAGCAAAATGAATTAGTGGGCATTTTAGTACATCTATTTCTTATAGAGGATTTATGTTCTAAAATTTATCTAAAATTCTTGAATTTTGATTTTTCCTTTTTTCATCAACTAAGTCTTTGCAGCACCAATTTAAGAAATACTTATTTTTTAGGAAGCATTACTTGGCCCTTAGTTTTAGAATTACTATTATAGGGAAATTTACAAGATGGCTTTGAACTGGAGACAGATAATGAGGGCCTTCAATAATTGAGGATCAATTGCCTAACGATAGTGAGAAAATGAGGAATGAAACTGATTGCGTTAGTTTACTCATGCAAGATCGATGAATATGCATGAATCATGCACAAAGTGTCTAGAACATTTATTTTCATTTGATACCATGTTCACTGATTTTATTCATTTGGAAAGCTAAGAACATGGTCAAATACAACATCCATAGTTGGAAGCATCTTACATTTATAGTGTGTGTAATAATATATTAGATAAGAGAAATCAACAAACTTCTCAAACTAAATATAACATAACAGGGTAAAACTAGCTTAAGTTTCCTTTTACATGACTGAACAATGGATTTTAGTTATAACAAGAGCATTAGATTAGAAATTTCAAAATTTGAATCCAGGTTGACTGAATGCTTCGCTAATTGTTCGGTGAAATGTTGATTAGGTTTTTGAAAATAATGAACAATTAATAATAAAAAAAACCTAAATTATCCTGATCATCTCCTACATACTCGCAAGTATACGAGGTGGGTTTGTATATAGGAGGAGTAAGGATCGTTCCCACAAGGACTATTGGAACAAGTATTAGGTCCACAAGTCGATTTACTAGTTAGACGAAATAATCAAGAGCTCTTGACTGAAGTTAAACTAAATTTAATCATAAAAAATTAAAATAAAGACAAGAATATAAAATAGTATTCCTACGAACAAGAATGTAAAATACTATTCCTACGAAAAGCAATTAAATATATTTGACTATCATCCTTAAAACCTAAATCAATCTACTCTACTCACAAAAATTTAATCAAGAACAAGAATTTTAATTAATCTACTCAACAAAACCGATTAAAAACAATGAAATAAAACCCTAACTACTCAACTACGGAAGCAATTAAGAATTTAAATATAATAAGACAAGAACAATAATTAAAGAACAAGAACACAATTAAAAAAAAATTGAATTGCGCAAAGATAAATCAAACTTAGTAATTGCAGTGAAAACCAATCTTGATAATCATTGAAATTTGAATAAGACAAGAGAACAAAATTTTGATGAATTTTAAGAAAATTTTCTACTCTACATCCACATTATTGTTCTAATATATTGAAAACTAAACACTAACGATTAGCTGAAGATGGATTATTATTTCCTCCCCTTCGTTTGGTGCACTTATAGGTAAAATTAGGATTTTGGATACATGAACTCCCCCATAAATGGGCCCACGAGAAGACGTTTCTTGCAAAATAAGCAAGCTCATGAAACTTGCCCGACGACGCGTGCCTGGATATGACTTCCAGAAATGAAGATTTGAGCTTTCTATGGACGTCTCGCTTGGCCTATAAGAGACTGTCTCTGGGCACGACTTCCAGTAAGGAGACCTCTAATTCTGTCACTATTGTGATTTTGATGCTGTTGGAATCTCGTGAAACTCAAAACATGAAAGTTTTAGATCTTTGTCTTAGCTTTCCAATACATCAAAATTCACTTCAATCGGAAATCAGAGAAGAATGTTATGCCATTTCTGCCAAACTGCATCCACATTGCTCCTTGCCAGTACACGTAAATTCCAAGTTTACAATTTTTCTCCAATTTTGTGATCAATTTTAACTCTTTCTCACTCAACCCTACAAAACTTTAAATGACCCATTTTAGCTCATAATTATTCAATTCTTGCTTATACATCACTAAAAATGAGGTAAACGATACATAAAATATACGATATTTACGAGCTTATCAACTACCCACACTTAATTTTTGATCGTCCTCGAGCAAAACATATGAGAAATAAATCACAAGAATACTCAATACTTCTCATCAATTATCCACATAAATAACAAAGAACCAAACCATCATTAGGAAAATAGTCAAATGATAATAAACACCCATTAATTCCAGTGTAGGTGTGTGCATAGCCATACAAAAATAACTTTTAAGGCACTCAAAAATCTTTTAAATTTTTCTAAACACTCCATAGCTTAACCTTCTTACATTTCTGCACTAATGTAGACAATGACTTGACTTAAATTAGGTAGGACTTTTAGCTTGTAACGTAAGGCTAAGGTCTTGGCTAACAAAGAATGAGAAAAGGATAAACAAATAAAAAAAAGAGCTTTAAATTTCAACCATACTCACCAACACTTTGTAAAATATCTCCATTTTCTTTTGTCTTTGAATCGGAATGCTACTTCATTTTTCATCTTGTTTTTTATACACCCCAAAATGGGTATTAGTGGTTGGCACTACCCACAAAAAAAAAAAAAAATACTACATAGGTACCAGTGATAGGTAAACTATCTGCTAACACTCTAACGCAGGTGCTAGTGGTGGGCACGACCTGCAATGGTCAACACATTTTTTTAAAAACCCCTACATGTTAAACTGTACACCATTCATTCTAACATTCTCATACAACTACCTTCCATCCTTATATCCCCTTAACAATGAATGTAGAATTAAAGCTCTTAAGGGACTTTTTGGATAGCTCACAAAGATAAATAAAAAAATGAAAGTTGCTTCTGTCCATTCAAAACAAATTAAGACTCAAGTAGGGTTGTAGGAATAAATTTTACAGTAATGGTTGGCGTGAAAGGCTCAAATGTCCAAAGAAATGCCTACCTTTAGATGTTAAATCAAGTCAGATTATCTAATTTTGCCTAAAAAATGGAATAAAGCTAGTCTCTTATACACATAAGATGAATATAAGAGACAATTTTCTCTTACTGCCAAAAAGCTACAACATCGTAGGGATGTTAGTGCTCAAAAATCAGAAATCATGCCAGGAAAATATTAACACCGACTACCACTACTCACGACAACTTAGCTCAAAGGTTATCAAGTAGAAAATCAAAGGAGCATGCTAAGCAATTTGTGAACAAAATTTTAAAAAATTTGAAAATCTCTCAAATCAAAAGCTAAGCTATGAATATGAAAGAGAAAATTGAACAAAATGAACAAACAAACCACCAAAAATAAAATAAAAATTAAGAAAACTGCCTACCCAACACTTAGAGTATAGCATTGTCCCCAATGCAAAAATAAAGAAGAAAAAGGAAAAAAGGGAAGCTTCTCTGTCAATGGAGAATGCTTGGTGCCGTGTATGTTGAACTAAATACCCTTGAGTCGAAGTTGAAAACATTAACCACTAAAACAAAAACAAAACATACATATCCTTAAGACATTTAGAAAAATAATAAAACCAATAAACTAAACTTTTCAATAGCTAAGAAAGAAATCCTAACCCCTAATGGGTATATGTAATAAAGCTATGAATTAAAACATAAAAAAGTATGATAAATTAATGCAAGAATAGACACCAACAAGAAAAATCAGGTCTGAGAGTTTAAAAGAATATGGTCAATCCTCTTAATTCGAGAAAATAGTTGCGGCCAATTTTTGTTGTAAAGGAGGAAAAGGTGGAAATGTCGATGGACTCTCCCCACGCTTCCTAGCCATTTGCCGAGCCTCCATCATTTGTTGCCACATATGTTGGTAGAGAATATAGGCATCAAATCGCTGCCGCATATGTTGTTGCTCTAGTAAAATTTTTTGTACAATCTCTTCTTAAGTCCTTGGCTCACATTCATTGGCAGATTGTTTAGAAGTAGAAGCATGAGAGCGTGTCCTTCTAGCGTGTGGCTTGATGACCCCCCTCCATCACAATTTGTTTTCAGCCTTCAATCTTTCCTCAGTCGGATCCATAGCCATACCTGTCCCTACACATGAGACCGTGATCAAATGTGGATACCACAACCCGGTTGCTTGGTAGTCATTGAATGACAAATCTTGTTATGTATCAACTGTTTGAAATCGATAGACTTTCCAATGGTGACACAATACAAAAATTTTGCTCGTTCTGGAGTAACATGCGAAAGATGACTTACAGGAAGAAGTCAGGCACATAGAAATTTAAACCACATTTTCCATTCAGGTTTAAGCCTATTGAAATCAAAATGCCAAGCTACTCTCCCAGTAATTGTAAAGGTCCGTTGTACCTCCCCATCGCATAGGACATTGGTAATTGTGCTGAGCTCTATGTGGGCATCGCGAATTTTTGGCAACTCATTTCTTTGGACCTGGTTTATCTTCAAAATTTGATTGATCGTATCTACCGAGATGTCCATATGCCGCCCCCTCTTGTACACCTGCTGGTCACTACAATGAGTCAAATTAGAATAAAATTCCATCACAATAGGTAGTACTGCATCAAGAGGTGTAACAATGAAGTGGTTCAATCCATGTTCCCATATAACTTAGTAAATCTCCGGTGCCCCACGTAGAGATACATATACTTCTTTTTCTTTGATCGTTGCCCCCTTTAAGTTATAAGCTCTCGTATTTCTTATGGGCAGTAACATTTAGAAATTGCTCTGGCATTGTCGGTTGCAGGCACTACAAAAAAATTGCAAATTTCATGCGGATTTTTGCTGCGAATTTTTTCCCCAGGAATTATATACGGATTTTACTGCAAATTTTAGTTTTCTAGGTTTGGGATTAAAATTTTGCTACGGATTAAAAAATTCGCATCAAAATCCGCAGATAACAGCACCTCCATAAAGTGGGAACGTATAATTTACAAAAATTACGCAACTTAAATCAAAGGAATGTGTTAAGGACAATTAATCCTCTCATCAAGCTGCGGAAAAGATAAATATGCTGCACATATGCTGCGAAAATAAATTCCGCAGACAAATTTCTGAAATTAATTCCGCAAAGATAGTTGCGGAATAAATTTTCCGCAGCAATTTGCTGTGGAATTTAAAGTTAATTTCCGCAGCAATGTTGCTGTGGAAATTCCTGCGGAAAATTCCGCAGGAAATTCAATTTGATGCGAAACCCAGCACATTTTGGTTTTACAAAGTGTTGGTGCTATCTCTGATACCATCCACTATTTCCAAACCTAAATTTCATCCCTTCTTCCTCATTTCTTTCTCTCCTCAAGCCATTTTGCTCCATCCTTCCTCTTGAAGAAGCCGCGTGAACTTGGTGTTCAAGAAACAAATATTACCAGCCACCATCTCCTCTAGCTGCAACCGTGCACATCCTCAACCATTTCCAAGGTGATTGATTGATCTACCATTTCAATTTTTGTTCTTTTATCTATTTTTTTAATTCTTGTTATCCATAATTTTTGTGAGTGGTTTATTTTGTTATTTTCAATTTTTTATTTTTTTGCAGCTATTTGTTGTCAATAAATTGTGTAGGATTTTGCTATGTTATTTTCATTTTTTTATCCCTAATTTCGTAGGATTTTGCTATAATTTTTGCGTTTTATTTTTATTTTATTTTTATTTTTATTTTTATTTTGTTTGTTATCGTATAGATTTTTGCTATGTTATTTTGATTTTTTTTTATCCCTAATTTCATTAGGATTTTTGCTATAATTTTTGCATTTTTATTTTTATCTTATTTTTATTTTTTTCTTTGTTTGTTATCGTATAGATTTTTGTTGTGTTATTTACATTTTTTTTTCAATTGTTTGTTATCCACCGCCATACTATTTTATGGTTTGAATGAGGGATTTGTTCATGTTATTTTTCCAATATTGCTTACATTGGTGCCATGTGAATTTGTCTTGCATATTCATGTAATTTTTCAAGAATCCTTATATTATTGCTATGTGATTTTGTATTTGAATTAATCAATATCTTACTTGGTTTCATTGGTTGTTGTAGATGGCTGATGCAGGAGATCAAGGAGGAAAAAAAACCAAAAAGACAAGGAAAAAAAAAATGAGAGACAGGAAATATCAACAAACAAATGCCCACATTCCTGAGTTAATCCCCATTGTTAACCTTCGTGCCATGTGTCATGCTAGTCCATCCACATCTCAACAAAATCCTCAAGCTCAACAAATCCCTCAACCTCTCCTTTATCAAGCTCAGAGCAATCCCTTATTCGTATCCTCTCCACTGGTGGCCTTCATACAGCTGCCAGTTCTTCTAGTGCATCTGGAAATGATGCTGATGACACATTGATTTGGATAGAGCCTTGATGGATACACATCTAATATTATTCATAATAAATATAAAATTGTGATTTAATTTCTTACCCTAAGATAACGTGTTGTATTAATCTTGTTTGCTTGCAAACTAGGTTTTGGCCTCACAAACCAGCAATTGAGGGCATCGCTGCATGCATAAAGACCAAGTTTGAAGAAGGCAAACCCTCGTGGAAGAAGTTTTCTACGGCCACAAGAGACATGTGGTTTGAGGAATTTCAGGTATTATGGTCTATATTGTTTCAACGTATTAGATTGACTACGTAATTATATGTTTCATATTGTTATATAAAAACTTACTTTGAGCGTTGCGAAAAATTTAGATGGCCACCTAGGCACAATGCATGTGAGAGAGAATTTCGAGAAGAGAGGGGCAAGTAGGCTGGCACAGATGCTACAAAAAGTCCGAAAAGATGGTAGAAAACCATCTTGGATGGGGATAGTGCATGGGCAGACTGAATAAATATTGGCAGTCCCAAGAGTTCAAACAAAAATCCGACCAAAATAAGAAGAACCGGATTCCAATGCGGGTGCATCACCGCATACAAAGCGGTTCTATACCACACAGAGTGCATTTCAAGAAAATGGTAATACTAATTAATTTCTTGTACTTTTAATACTTCATTATATTACAATGCCTTTGTTATTGATGACTTGAAATATTTATTTCTTTTAATTATAGAAGGCTGAGAGGGGTGAAAACCCGCCATTCTCTGATTTCTATTTCCGTACCCATAAGAAGAAGGAGGGAGATTGGGTTTCATCCTCGGGCCCAAGCTGCTTATGTAAGTCATTAAGGCTTTATTACAATCTTTTATGATTTGTCCTTTAATATTCTTGTTTCCATAAAGTTGATCTTTGTTATATGACTTTTGCAGGACAACTTTGAGAAGAAAAAGGCTGAAATATCTTCTCAAAGTACTGTTGAGAATGATAATATGTCTTCTGATGGTTCTCAACACTCACAACATTTGCCATCTGATTTGGATATTTGGTATGACGCCGTGGGAGGAAAAAAGAAAGGCAGAGTCTCTGGGCTTGGTTCTTTAGGTAGGACCATGAAGGGTTATTCGTCAGGGACCTTCACACCCATACGACCTACCTGAGGATGTTGATGAGAGGATTAGGAGCACAGTCCACTCCCTTAGTGCCGAACTACAAGCCCAACTGGAAAGGGAGAGATTGGAAAAGGAAGAAATGAAGAAAGAGCAAGCTTCACTACAAGACCAACTATCTTAGATTAAATAAATTTAAGCGTTCTTCTGGACGAATAACCCTTCATGGTCCTACCCCTTGATGCAGATGATGGTCCTGCCTGCTTAACCAAGCTCAGATGCTTAGACTGTATTTGATTGTTTACTTAGATAACTAAATGTTATATATGTATTGTATTTGAATTTGTTTCGTATTATATTTCTTTCAATGCGAATTGTTATTTGACTGAAGATCTACTATACACATGTCTTTGACAGTGGACTTGTGATGAAATTGCTGGAATGTGACATGATGGTACAGGGGAAGAAAAAATCAAACAATACTAACAAAAATTTTCGTGAAAATTATTTGGGGATTTTGCTCGGAAAATATATGGGGATTTTGTGGGGATATTATATGGGAATTTTGGGATATTTGCTAGGGATTTTGCTCGGAAATTTATACAGGGATAATTTCCGCAGCAAAATCCCCATCAAAAACCCTTGTAAACATGTTTTTATGACGAAATTTTGCTGCGGAATTGTACCAGCGCAAAATATCCGCATGTATATTTCCGCAGCAAAATCCCCATCAAATTTAGCTGCGGATTTTGTAATCCGCAGCAAATTAGTATCCACGGCCTTTTTACCCGCGGATTATTTTTGGCACCCAAATCTTGTACACGGTCTAGTTTGTATAAGAGACAGGTTTAGATGTGTATAACAGATAGGTAATAAGGTGTTAAAAGATGTGTATAAGAGACAGGGTATTAAAAATATTGTGCTTGCTGTGGTCCCGATGATGATAATGCGGTAGCCTTACCCTTTGCCGGATCACATGTATGCCCCATACCTGCAAGAGTCACTTGTTATGATAACAAACAATGCCACACTTATATAATTCTACAATTCCAATTAATAACCCATCCTATTCACTTATAATTGAATTGCAAGATTGGTGGTCATTCTAAGTAACACAAATAATAGAATTATCCCAAGGCTGAATAGTCAAAAGATGAACAATATTACTCACAAATCATGAAAGACGTCCTTGGATGGAAATATCATACAAATATGCCGAGTGTTTTAACAAATTCACTCATTGAGGCATTTTAACAAACACTTGGCGCATAATCTAATAACTCTATAATTTGAATCAAAAGTGGTCCAATTACTTAGTACTAACCACTATGAACCACAATGAACATCCAAATTTCAATTCATAAACAAAATTATGCCACAAAACCATGTATTGAGATGTTTGAATGTAACTCAATCACATTTACCCTTACAATTATAGAATAACAAAATCACATGTAAAAATATATGAAAAACATCACAAACCCATCCTTATGATCGTATTATCACTTAATTGAAGTAATTCTAATGATAGGAATATAAATTGGCATAGAAAATCAACCCAAATAATTTATCGAACACATGGTGGGTATAAACACAATTCAACTTTTTTAAAAAAATTCAAATAAAAATCATCCCACACAACAATAAGAACCAAATTCATGCATAATTTATAAAAATTAAACAATTTAAGATCAATTATGCATATTAGAAAAATTGGA
Source organism: Cinchona pubescens (assembly GCA_025175665.1). Lineage (NCBI taxonomy): Eukaryota > Viridiplantae > Streptophyta > Magnoliopsida > Gentianales > Rubiaceae > Cinchona > Cinchona pubescens. The sequence continues at coordinate 155,794 of JANKKI010000580.1, read as the reverse complement.
CTTTTAATGATATGCAAGTAAAAACCCAATAAGGAACAAAATTTAGAAGGAAAAGAAGAGAAAATCACACCTTACATAATGAAAAAGTTGTGTGGAATTGAAATTTGGATGAATTTAGGATGGAGAACTCAATTGAAAAGTTGAAGACTTGGGGATTGAAGAGGTTTTTGGGAGGATGTTTGGGAGTGCATTGAAAAATAGGAAGAAAAAGCTAAGCCTTTGTTGTTATAATCGAAGAGTTAAATAACCCTTCTTGGTATCGTGCCTATGCACTGAGGTGCGAAATCCAGTAAGGTCGAGTGACCTCACTGACTGTCGCATCTGGGCACTGCAATTTTCCAAAGCCCATGTGCAAACTTCAGTGAAACTGCACATCCCAGTGGAAAATTTTCAACTCAAAAACTTAAGACACTTATCCCTTGACCCTAAACCTCATTTTTCTTCCAACCGTTTTCTCACAAATTAATTTAATGCACACACAAACAATTTTAGGCAGAGTTAGGGCCATAGACTTTGACTCGTTTGATGAAATGTTGACAAGGTGGACGGTTTCTGTGCCCTCGTTAATAATCTCACCATAGTAGCACTTCACCCATTGGTCATTAACCTTGAAATTTCCTTGATTTCCTTTGGAATATCCATACAACTTTGAACGACCCACTCCATCTTGACTTCAACTTTTTGGGAAATGACTTGAGCCTCAAATTGTATAATAAAATCATGTCCCTGGCCTTCAAATTCTTTTCAAGAATATGTTTGTCGTACCACATCTTAGCTCTCTCGTTGTATAGTTGTGTATTCTCAAAGGCTTATCTTTGAAGCTCATCTAACTCATTTAAATCAATAAGCCTCTTCTCACCAGCCTCCTTTAGGTCATCATTGAGAGTTTTGATCGCCCAATATGACTTGTGCTCAATCTCAATCGGAAGATGACAAGCTTTACCATAAACTAGTCGGTAGGGAGACATCCCAAATGCGGTCTTGAAGGTAGTCCTACATGTCCAAAGTGCAAGGCAAATCATCTAGCTTCTTGGACCAATCCTTCCTCGACAAATTTACGGTCTTTTCAAGTATGCGCTTCAATTTTCAATTTGAAACCTCTACTTGCCCAGAAGTTTGCGGGTAGTATGGTAGGATAATTTTGTAGGTGACTCTGTACTTATATAAGACGGATTCAAATAAGGAATTTCTAAAATGTGATCCTCTGTCACTTATAGTAGCCCATGGAACACCAAATCGTGAGAAAATATTTTTCCTCACAAAGTTTGCCACCACCTTTGCATTGTTCATTGGTGATGCCGTTGCTTCAACCCACTTGGATACATAATCCACCACCACAAGAATATATTTATTATTATCTGACGATGGAAAAAGGCCCATAAAATCAATACCCCACACATCAAAAATCTCACAAACTAGTATGTTTTACTATGGCATTTCATCTTTCCTAGACAAATTCCCTGCACGTTGACATTGATCGCATTGGGTTACAAATCTCTTGCATCACAAAACAATGTCGCCTTGAACAAGCTGCTTTGCAACACCTTTACAGCCGTCCTTTGTGAGCTATGATGTCCGACTACTTGTGAAGAGTGGAAATAAAATAAGACACTTAGCATCTCACTCTCCCGAATGCATCGCCTGATTACTTGATCCTTACACTGATGATAGAGGTAAAGGTCATCTCAAACATAATACTTCATTTTCAAAAGAAATTTCTTTTTTTGATTTACATCCATGGTGGACGGAATGATCTTGGCGGCTAAGAACTTGACAATAACTACATACCAAGGTGCTCTATCCTCCATTCTCATCAAATGCTCTTCTAGAAATGTCTCATTTATGGGAACTTCATCACCCTTTCTTGCCATGGGTATCTCGAGTCATGAAAGGTGATCCGCCAAATATTTTCAACTCCTTTCTTGTTTACCACCTCCCAGTCAAATTCCTACAATAGTAAAATCCATCTAATAAGTCTAAGTTTAGCATCATTTTTGGTCAATAGGTATTTAAGGGCTGAATGATGCAGGTTATATAGTATGAACTATCACCTTATTACCTATCCAATACGACCTAAACTTACCAAATGCAAAAACTGTTGCCAATAACTTCTTTTCGGTGGTAGAGTAACTCATTTGTGCATCATTAAGGATTTGGCTAACATAATACACAACATGTAACTCTTTTTGATTCTTTTGACATAATGCCGCACTCACGGCATAGTTGCTTGCATCACACATCAATTCGAAGGATAAATTCCAATTTGGTGCCACTATCATGGGTGTGGTAATCAAAACTTCTTTTAACTTATTAAATGTAGACAAACATTTATCATCAAAAACAAAAGGCATGTCTTTTTGCAATAAAACACATAAAAGGTGAGAAATTGAAGAAAATTTTTTCGATGAAGAAGAATCCTTTCCTGAACCACAAAATGACACTTTTCACAGTTAAGTACCAAGTTTGAAGATTCGCATCTTTCCAATACACATGCAAGGTTATTTAAATATGGATCAAATGAGTCACCAAACAAACTAAAATCATCAACTATCGAGTGGATGCTATTCTTTCCAACAACTCTTGCGTTTCCTCCGGAGTCTTGTAGGGAAAAGAACCTCCCACATTAGCATCAGCTATCAATCTCGTCTCCGAAAATAGTCCATTATAGAAGTTTTGGACTTGCAGCCATGGAGGTATAATATAGTGCGGACACGTACTCAACAACTCCTTGAAGCGGTCTTATGCTTCACCTAAAATCTCTCCAGTGATTTGTCTAAATGATGTGATCTCGTTTCGAAGCTTAGCGGTCCTAACCAGTGGAAAGTGTTTGGCTAGGAAATCTTAAGCAAGTTGGTCCCATGTTGTGAAAGTACCTTATCTACATGACTACATCCACGATCTTGCTCTATCACCGTAAAAAAAGAAGGAATGCTCTCATGCGGATACAATCAGGTTGGACTCCACTGTATCGGAATGTATCAATGACCTCTTCGAATTTGATCAAATGTTCATAAGGATTTTCATTTGGTCCTCCTCCAAACATTGCATGTGTTCAGAGCATTTGTATATGTGCAGGATGGATTTCGAAGTTGTTTGCTTGCATGGGTAGTCGATTAATGCTAGAAGTTGCCTCCTCGAAATTAGGTATGGCATAATCTCTAGGATATCGAGGGTTAGCATTAGCATTACCCTAGCTGCCATTGTTGCTTGCAACCTCCTCTTGTTCATTCATAGGCAGTTAGGATTCTCCATTAGATTGTCACCTTGGTTTGTGTCTTGTCGTCTGTAGTTTCTACTTATAATCCGTTCAATCTCCAAGTCAATCGGATGAAGTGGTTGATTGGATAAATGAGTATCTACCATGAACTACAAGGAAAGAAAGCCAAAGATCAACTATCGAAGAAAAAATCCAAACAATGAAACGAGAGAACAAGGAATAATTAGAAGTAAATAAATAAATAAAAAGAAATAAAAAGTCTAAATCTACCATGCTGACTCACTGCAACTAACATTGTTACCAAAATAATACCCGATGTGTATAAGAAACTTGTTCGGTGAAGTGTTGATTAGGTTTTTGAAAATAATGAACAAGTAATAATAAAAGAAATCTTAATTATCCTAATCAACTTCCACACACTCACAAGTATACAAGGTGGGTTTGTATATAGGAGGAGTAGGGATCGTTCCCACGAGGACTATTGGAACAAGTATTAGGTCCAGAAGCCTATTTACTAGTTAGATGAAATAATCAAGTGTTATTTACTAAACTTAAAATAAATTTAATCACGAAAAATTAAAATAAAAACAAGAATGTAAAATACCATTCCTACGAACAAGAAGATAAAATACTATTCGTATGGAAAGCAATTAAATATAATTGACTAAAAACCCAAATCAATCTACTCTACTCGCAAGAATTTAATCGATGAGAATATACACATCTAGATGTGTTGAGAAGAGAACAGTATTCTAGCTTGAACACTGATAAAATCTACCCTACATCTAAATTATTGTTCAACTATTCGAAACTAAAAATGTTAGAATTGCCGATGATGGATTATAATCCTCCCCTTCTCTTGGTGTATTTATAGATAAAATTAGGGTTTTGAGGCTTTGAAATGATAAGTACACGAACTCCCTCGTAAACGGTCCCATGGGAGGATGTTTCTTGTCTAATAAGCAACCTCATGAAACCTGCCCGACGATGCGTGCCTGGGCGCGACTTCTAGAAATTAAGATTTGAGCTATTAGATGTCTCGCCTAGCCTTTGCGAATTGGTCGCTCCTGGGTGCGACTTATTGTAAAGCGACCTCCATTTCTTTTGCCATCCTGATTCTAATGCCGTTGGATCTCAGAAAATTCAAAACATGAAAGTTGTAGATCTATGTCTTAACATTCCAATGCATCCAAAATCACTTCACTCGGAGATTGGACAAGAAAGTTATGCCATTTCTGCCGAATTGCGTCTGCATTATTCCTCGTCGGTGCACGTATTCCAATTTTGCAATTTCCTCCAATTTTGTCACCAATTTTAATCTTTCTTCTCTCAAACCCTAAAAGACTCAAAATAACCCATTTTAGCTCATAATTACTCAATTCTTTCTTATACATCACTAAAAACGAGCTAATTGACATATAAAATATACGGCATTTACGAGCTTAACCCTAATCGAATTCTATGACTTAAGTTTTTAGATATATTATATATACATATACATATGTATACACACATATATACATATACATATACATATATATATATATACATATATATATATATATATATACATATACACATATATACATATACATATACATATATACATGCATACATACATATATCATATACACATATATACATATACATATACATATACATATATACATGCATACATGCATATATATATATATATATATATATATATATAGTGTAGGGATGTTTGCAGTGAGCATGATTGTTTATGTTTTGCCATCCAACATTCTTATCCAATTAAACTATAGACAAATGGAAGGAAAACAAAACATAAGAGTCCAAACACTTTTTAAGATTCTATGCTGAATGGTCTCAAACCAAAATATCGAATGCTTCAATGACTAAAACAAAGTATGTAATTGAATAAGAAAAGTTGCCAAGTCAACTTATGTGCAAAGGACACATTCACACACTCTTGGTTTTGAAGCTCCTATAACGTGCATGCATCGCTTTTTTACTTCTTCCACTAGATCAATTTCCCGTAACCCTTCAAATAGCTCTTGTATTTGCATTATGTTCCACAAATTTCTCCTTTCAATCATACAAGCACAAAATCTAAAAAGCCAATTACTCTCAAGGATGCTTGGAAGATTAATTCACTATACAATAACAACCAGTGAAACAACTAAAAGAGTGTGCTTGATAGGAAGGGATTAGGCATTAACTTTACCTTATGTGGAATTTATTTTTGGAAATTTAACCAAAACTTCCCTTGGGCTTTATATATTAGTAAGATTATCCACATACAAAACCTAAATTTGACCAACAAATGATTGGAATGAAAGTTCAAAATGATTAAAATGAACTTCAACAAATATACAGAGAGATATATTATGCTAAAGAATACTAGAAGAGAAAAATATTTCACGTGATTACAAGAGAGATCACACATGAGAAGGTTATGCGAAAATCCATGATAGGAAGAAGATAGTATCAAAATTTAACCAATTCAAGGATTCCTTTTAAAGTATTTTCCATTAAACCAATTGAACCGAAGTTTAACCTTACTTATTACCATGTCAGTATAACAAATAGGATGAATCGAAAACCAAATCATGTTATTCTTCGGTAATCCAAAAAAATGAAACAGATTAGAATGTGAAAAAGCATAGCAAATTATTTTCATTTTATTCAAAATGAAACAGTCATAGCAATATAATTTTAGATACAACATGTCATTCTAAAGATAGAGAACTAGGTTTAAAATTCACTTTTGTGGAATGATGAGAGAGATCAAATTTAACAGATGTGGAAAAGTAAAATTGATAAAATATGAATAGTTCATTTGGCTACAAGTACGAATCTCACAAATATCTTTAGATCTAATCACGAAAACTAGAATGATATACGTAAACACGAATTCAAAATTTTGGTCTACTCAAATCATGTTTGATTATTTTAGATCTAACACCTTACTGAATTTTAAATTGAAATAATACGCAAGCAACATAAATACAAAAACAAAAAATCTCTGTGTCTAAAATTAGCCTACAAGAAGGATCTGAAAAATCAAATAAAATAAATTAAAACAAAGATATTTGTCGATCTTTCGCATACAATTGCCTTATACATCCATTACTTGGCCCCTAGTTCTAGGATTACTTGTATACGGAAAATTACAAGATGACTTTGAACTGGAGACAGATAATGGGGGCATTGTAATATTGAGAATAAATTGCAAACAATGATGAGAAAATGAGAAATTAAACTAATTGTGTTAGTTTGTCATGCAAGATCGACGAATATGCACGATTCATGCATGAAGTATCTAGAACATTTATTTTCACTTGATACCAGGTTGAATTTCTTCACACTGAAAGCTAAGAACATGGTCAAATAGAAAATTTGCAGTTGGAAGCATCCTGGATTTATAGAGAGCGTAATTTTAGATAGGGGTAATCAACAAACTTTCCATACTCCATGTAACATAATTGAGTAAAACTAGCTTATGTTTCTTTTAACACAACCGAATATTGGATTTTAGATATAACTTACAAGTTTATTACGCTAGAAATTTCAACATTTGAATCAGGTTGATTGATTGCTTCGCCAATAAAATTCTATGACTTCAGTTTTCAGATTTATATATCCCTAAAGATTGTATGGGGAGATTTGCGGTAAACATGATTATTTTTGTTTTGCCATCCAAAATACTTTTCTAATTCAATTGTAGACAAATGGATGCAAAACAAAACATAAGAGACCAAACACATCTTAAGATGCTATTCTAAATGTCCTCAAACTATCAAAAATAGACTAAAACAAAATTTATAGCTGAATAAGAAAATCTGGTAAGGCAACCTGCTTCCAGAGGACACATTTATACACTTCTGCTTTTGAGGCTCCTATAATGCGAATGCATCACGTTTTTACTTCTTCCGCTAGATCAATTCTATTAACCCATCCAACAACTGTTGCATTGGCATTGTGTTCCACAAATTTCTCCTTCAAATCATACTAGCACAAAATCTACAAAGCCAATTACTCTTAGCGATCGCTTGGAAGATTAATACACTATACAATAATAGCCAGTGGAACAAGCAAAAGAGTGTGCTTGTGAGGAAGGGATTAGGCATTGACTTTACCATATGTGGAATTTATCTTTGGAAATTTAACTAGAACTTGACTTGGGCTGTATATATTAGTAAGATTATTCATATACAAAACCTAAATTTAACCAACAAAAGAACGGAATGAAAGTCCAAAATGAGTAAAACCAACTTCAACAAAAATTCAGAGAGATATATTATGCTAAAGAATACTAGAAGAGAAAAATATTTCACATGCTAGAAGAAGATTACAAGAAAGGCCACACAAAAGAATGTCACACGAAAATCCAATATAGAAGGAAGGAGATAGTAGCGAAGTTTACGCAATTCTTGGATTTCTTTTCAAGTATTTTTCAAATTGAACCAAAGTGTAACTTTTCTTATACACATGTTGGTATAAGAAATAGGACATATCCAAAACCAAATCATGTTATTCTTTGGTAAAAAAAAAAAAGAAAAAAGGAAACGGACTCAAAATGTGCAAAAGCATTCAGAATTGATAAATATTCAAAATTGAAACAGTCATAGCAATATAATGTAGGACACAACAAGTCATTCTATATTCTAGAAAATTTGATTTAAGATTCACCAGTGTGAATGATAAGAGAGATCAAGTTTAATAGATTCGAAAAAGAAAATTTGAATAGTTCATTTGGTTGCATGTACAAATCTTGCATATATCATCATATTTAATCACAAAAACTAGAATACTATATGTAAATACAAATTTGATAATTTGGCCTACTCAAATCATATTAGATTATTATAGATCTAACACCTCACTAAAATTTTCAATTAAAATAATACACATGAAAAACAAAAAACAAAAAATAAAAAATCTCTTTGTTTCTAAAAATAGACAACAAGAAGGATCTAAAATATCAGATATAATAAAAAAAAAAAAAAAACCATAGATATTTGTCGATCTATCTAATACAATTGCCTTTTACATGCATTCTGCTTGGCAAATTGCCAAAGTGTCAAATCTTTAAAATTATATTAAAATAAAAACAAATTAAAAAAATGAGAATTTTAGAATCTAATAAAAATTCAAGTATAAGACTAAATCACTTAACTTTTAGTTGCTCGAAGTTAAAGCTTCTCTAATCAAACTAATTAGCTATTACAATATTTTGCCTTAAAATAAAAAGAAAGTAAATTGAAATTTAAAGGTGGAAAAAATGAAATTTACTAAATGCCTAAAATGCTTCTATTTCTAATTCTAGTCTTTATCCTAGAATGGATTAAAATGCACGACAAAATTAGAGAGTGCCGAAAGAGATATTTGTTGACTTAGAGAGAAAAATGGAATAGGATTTTGCCTTGTATAAATATAATACACTATAATTCGAGTGGACCATTGTGTTGAATGAACATCAGGTTTAATAGCCAAATTGATAAGCTATCGTAACTCGTCTAAATTTCCCAAAAAGTCAGTTTTTCTGATTAAACCTTTAAAGGAAAATATATTAAAATGAAAATATTTCATATATTTAACCAAAAGATACCTGAATCGTGTCATTTATTATTTCCTGCATAAATTAATCTTGTTGTTTAGTTAGCTTACTTTTCTGTTCATATGGTATTTCCTACAAGGTTAAACATCATTATCATATAGATTTTATTTAGAGACACACTTATAAATATGGCACAACAAAAAAATTAGGATAGCTTAGTGAAATTACTTTTGATAGTTTAATATGATGAAACAACAATTGTAATTCTTTCCTAGTATAGTGTCTTATTAATGGTAGCATTGCACAAGCATCTCATAGGATTTATTTGTAAAAGGTACTTCACAAGATTAACACACTTTAAATATACTCACATAGAAAACTTAATCCATGATTCTCATTATAATTGACACATAAAATTATAAAATTGAAGGTACAAAAGGTGAAAACTTGATAGAGGGGTCAAACTACATCTACCTAATAATTTATGGTGTAAGTTTGTAATTAGGTCTAAGCTAATTAAACAGTGCTATAATTGAGAGTTGTTAATTTCGGGTGCCTACGACAGCATTGCAACTGGGCATTATTATTTCACACCACATACCTCTCTTGACCTAATAAAATGACAAATCTTCAATAAGCAGTTATTTCATTTGTGGAAGAAATTTTAGGGAAAACATATAGAAATATAATAAAAGAGAAACAAAACCCTACTACTGCCTTTGCTCTGTTATTCTCATCCTACCTCTTGTGTATGAGTTAATGTTATTGCTGCAACTCAAATGTTTTTACCAAAGAAACTTTTATTAAAATACAAAAACTACCCTTCACAAGTCAAATATAGCTGCAAAAAGTTTTGATTGGAGTTGTGATTGGAGAACCCCTTAAGATGCATCAGTTCCATTCTTACGCCTTTAATCAATTCATTGTTCAGCTTCACTCCTACATTAGTTATAATTAAGGCACCATCGGGTCAAAGGTGGTGTGCTACTAGCCTATTGAATATATGTTGAATATACGCCTCATATAGAGGCATAAAGTTCTAGAATAAGAATACAAAGGATAGGAGAAATGGGAGCTCTAAAAATGGCCAAAATCCATTGCTCCTTTGGTTTGATTTTCCCACGTAGTTCAAAAATAAAGAAAGAATTTAAATTCACAAAAATCCATCATGTGATCTCATCAAATGGATTGACTCCAAAGCTAATCAAATCATCTCTGATTTGATTATTCTACCTATTTCAAGAAGAAAGAAAGGATGAAATTCACAAATAAAGTGGCCAAAACCCAGTTCATCTGCCTTTTTAAGCTTCAGTGAACATGTGAATTGGACGATGTTGTTGACGACATAGAATGAAGAGATTGACAAACTTACCGAATTCCTCGTTTGTTTTATAGTTACTTTGATATTTTTAGATATAATTAACAAATCAAATTTGTTTAATTTAGTACCCAGATCAACTACCAAGTTTTGAAAAACTATTAATAGTTTCTGGTTACTACTTGGGATGCCAATGGAGTTTGAGAGTAAAGAATTTGTAGGTAGATGAGCGGAACTGAGAAAGGTAAACGGGGAAAGGGGTTGAGGGAAGTTTTGGCATTTAAATGAATATTCTTATGGCAATAACATTTTTAGCTACGGCAATATCATTTGCCTTGTATATGTTGAAGTTTTTTGTTGTGGTAATCTTGTGTATGTTGAAGTTTTTTGTTGAGGTCATTTTATGTATATTGATTATTATGGTTATTTTTTTAATTAGAAATTACTTGGTGTGTTAGTCTATGCATTATTGCTAAGCATGGTGTCACAAGCTCATACATCCCGTTTGTTGTAGATGGGAAGTGGAAATTTTGGTCGAGGTTTGCTTGAGAATGTGGCTCCCATTGTGCTCATTGTGCTTGTTGTTGAGCTTTTTCTTCTTGAATTTGTGCCAGGACATCTTTGTGTTTATCTATAATACTCTTCATGTAAGCATGGTTCACGGTTTGTTTTGTTGGAATTTTCTCACCTATTCTCACATCTTGACTTTCTTTGGATGATCACAAATAGGCAACAAGATTAGGGAAAATAAGGGCAATCTAACTTTGGTTTCCATTTTGATTGATATTAGCTTGAATGTCCCAATCAACATCGATACTCAACCCATAAGTGCATAAACAAACAAAGCTCTCTCTTTCATCACATCCCTCACGTGCAAAGTGGGTGACAATCTAGCACAAACAAAAAGAACCAACCAAGGGCTTCCAAGTACAAAAATATGCTTAAGAAAGACTTTAGGGTCCCATCACTATTGTACTTCCAAAATGTTGGTACTACCATTATCCTATCAAGAGCTGCTTCATAGTCAACTAGTGTACTCACAAGCTGGGCAAACTCACTATTGGGAATATTAAGGAGTTGGTAATGTGCATTGAGAATGAGATTTTGAGAAGAGTTGCTCTTTGGAGAGCACAGTACGATGAAAGTTGTAAGCTGTGTTCAGCGGGAAGTTATTGTCTATCGTTGGCCTCTATGGTAAAATAAGTCGGGGGACCTGAGAGGCATTAGTGGTTTACTCTGCGGCGGATGCCAGTGCCCCTCCTAAAATTCACTAGTTTCTTCCTCACAATTACCACATTACTGACTACTTTTAATGAATTAGTATAGAGCTTTCCAAGGATAGTGTCATTCACTAAATTTTCTAGAACCTTCCAAACGTTTCTAATGCCTTTTTTTTCTAATTTTGTTCCAAAAACAATAATAGAGTTTTTCTGCTTTCGCAATATTGTGAATATGACCCTCTATGCTAAATTGTCTCTCAAAGAATGGGTTCTTGATTTTGGAAAGTGAGTCATCATGTATGATTTGAGCATATAGGGATAAAAATATGTTGGTGTTCCATATGAGGGTCGACAGGCTTTTCTTTTTCCTGAAGAATTTTCACTCAATTTCATTACCCAAATCAATAATTATCAACAATGCTAAAAAATTACGCTAATATCGCCAACAAACTTAAACAATATCAATTTGGCGCAATTCCAACCCCAAATTACCACTTCTAATTGACTAGAAATCCAATAAACCAATTTAAACAAGAAAAACAACCAAATCAACCATACTAATTCTTAATTAATCAATAAAATTACTCCAATAATTCGGTGAAAATTCAACTAACTTCAACAAGAGTAATTCTATAACAAAATCAACCAACCAACCATGTAAATTCCTTAGATTAGTTGTTTATGGACTTATTTTTCACCAAGGAGAAGAAAGAAATATAAGCCTTGTTGATATAGAATCCTTGGACGAATTTGTGCCCACTCTCCCAATTTTGCTCCATTTTCACTCAAATTGATTGATTAGATATGGTGGATTTGGATGTAGGAAGGTTTATTTGGTGTTTGGATGGAAGATTAATGGTGGGTTTGGTGAGATTGTGATGATTTGTGGTGGTTTTTGTGGTAGTCAGAGGAAAGAGGAGAAGAAAAGACATTTGGGATTTTGGGTTATGTGGCTAGGGTTTGTAAGTCTAGCATTGTATAAGAGACAGACACATTTAATCTGTCAATAGAGGCACAGTTAAATTTACTCTTAACCTTCATGGATGATGTGGGGTGTAATTTGCTGATTTGGCACTTAGCCAGTAGTGAAGGGAACCTCTTATAAAAGCCGCAGCTAAGGGTCGTCTATCTTTGGTCGACACCGGCGAACATTTGGCACTATTCATTTAGTCGGCGGCGAAATGCTTGGGTTTTTAACATTGCTACTTGCTTCATGGGTGGCAAAGGATTTTGTTCTTCAATATTGGCTAGTGGTAAAGGTCTTCTATTTCACTTCACCACTGACTAACTTTCTGCTTTGTGCCCTTCGTTAGTAGTGAAGGTCATTTCAGCCTTCAAAGTTTCTTGTAACTTTCTACCCTTTGCAACCTACCAAAACGTAAAATGATCTTCAATCAACTATAAACTTTTGAAACACTAACCAACAATAATGTTTATAAACACTAGAAACACTAGAAAAATGAAAATGAATGAAATTAAATGAAACAAAAGCTATCAACTTCGGTTGCCTCTCAAGATAGCTATTAACTTAATGACTTTCCTAAGATTTGTTCAGTTGTCCTTCAAATCGGTGGTTTCTTGATCATCATTAATTGGTCCTCCAAAGTAGTACTTGAGTTGGTGCCTATTTATCTTCAAGGTTGTCTTATTCCTTTTCAACTCTGCTATCCCACATGCCAACACTTGGATGATTTCATAGAGTCCCGACCATCTTGACTTGAGTTTGCTAGAAATAGTCTAAGTCTTGAATTGTAGACCTAGACTTGTTCACCCACATTGAACTACTAGTTGAAGATATGTTGATCATGCCATGGCTTAGTCTTCTCCTTGTAGATCTTGGCATTCTCACACGACTCATTCCTCCACTCATCAAGTTGGGTCAATTGCAATTTCCTTTAGCCCCTCCTTGGTATACCTCTATGGAAGAGATTAGAGGAAGAGAATCATTTCATTGATAACAATGGTCCTCTTGGATGTCCATGTTCAAGAATTTGATAACCAAAACACCAGATGTTCCATTTCTACAGGTGGGTGTTATGTAGTGCATGCTTTCTCATAAACAAGTTGGTAAGGGGACATTTCAATTGGTGTCTTGAATATTGATTGTGCTGCACAGGCACCCAAAAATTGATCAAAATCTCAAAACTAATGTAGTAGTGGAGAGTCTAAGTTGTTCCTTAGAGAACAGAGTCTATGAATCATGCTCAAATAAAGAGAGGGTTTGAGTAATTTTTAGTACTAAAAACCATTGCAGAATTAATCTGTAGGGAATTTTATAAAAGAAGGATCTTGGTTTCGGTCACATCTGCCATGCAATTCTATTAGACAATCATTGACACCAAGAATAATTCAGTCTTTGTATCTAGCACTAATTAATAAATTAACCCAAATTCGAATTCAAAGTTGAATCTTATATCTTTTTCCTAAGTGGTTAATTTTTAACATGCGATACAGTTAACCCTAAATATTAAATTAACCCTTACATGCACTAAAGATTAACTAATAGAAGTATTAACAGCTAGCAAGATCAATTAGGCTAATATATATCTGTATAAACATATACGGTTTATGTCAATTAATTGATTATTTTTTCTAGAATTAATAATACTAATCAGGCAATTATTAAACCTAGTTGCCTCGTAGACTAAAATGAACAAAGTAGTCAATATTAATCTAGCTATAGATTGGGTCAAATAATTCACTGTTCTGTAGTCATAGCAATTTATAAGAAACAATCAAAAAATTAATGCAGAAAAATAATCAATACTTGATATAAAAAGTGAATAAATTAAAGTATAAAAGTCTCACAACATTGTAGAATCAACCATGATTTTAATTCTCTTGACCAAGAAGAAGGTTTTTGGCACTAAGGGTCATGGAAAGATACACAAGAATTTTTGCTGTAAAACTAATGATGAAAAAGACTCTCTTCTATTCACCTATCAAGGGATATTTATAGGGATTACTAGGGTTAAAATCCCTATCTAATGATAAGAATGTGAAAATGCTTGAAAAAAAGTCCAATCGGACAAAGAAATCTATTGAAAATAAGCCCAAATTTTCATAACCCTAGCTGCTAGCATACATGTGCACACTGAGCCTCGTGCACGTATGCGAGAAACCGTTCCTCAGAATGTGCTCTCTGGAAATTGCACACATGCGCAGCTTTTGGGTTGCGCATGTGCACAATTTCCAAAAGAAATGCTTCAATTTTGACCTTGATGCTAATGAAATTTTGAAATACTCAAAACATGAAAGTTGTAGTTCTTTATATCAGCTTTCCAATGCACTTTGAATCAACTCAATTGGAGCTTGGACAAGAAAATTGTGTTAAAAATATGAAACAATATCCAGATTTGCTCCATAGTCGTGCACGCTTCACCTTTGTAATTTTTCTTCATCTTTTTCATCCTTTTCAACCATTTTTCATTTCAACCAAAGTAAGCTCATTATTAACTCAAATCTTACTTACAATACATAAAAATGGGGTAAATGATGTATAAAACAAAGGATAATTATTAGCTTATCAAATTACCCCACACTTAACTTTTGATCGTCTTCTCGAGCAAACATAGGATTAAAACAATTAAGCACATCAGAAATTTCACTCAACACATATCAAGAATTATCCATATAAATAATCAAGAGTCAGTCTACAATTTGGAGTAGTCTAAGAACCCAAAAGCTCAAATACTAATAAAAACCAAGACATGAGATTTGTGTGTATGTATGTAGCCATTCAAGAAAAACTCAAGTTGGAAGACACTTGGATTAAATCATGCAAACTCTTAAATTTTTTCTGAATACCCCATAGCTCACTCTTCTTACACCTCTCCATTAATGTAGACAACTGACTCAATTTAAATTAGGTAGGACTTTTTAGCTTGTAACGTTAGGCTAGGTTATTGGCTAATAAAAGAAGGGAAAGGATATCCCAAATAAGAAAAAGAGTTTTAAAATACTATTGGCCACACATTAAAATAAAACTTCTATTAATACATGAAATATCATACATCCACAATCCCACACTCGAATAACAAACATCTGTGAAAAATTCTAAGCAAGTTTTACAATAAGCAAGAAAATCCCCATTCTTTGACTTGGCCCATCATGCCAATATTTTTCTAACAATATCTCTCTTTTTCTCTTTCATTTTATCGAACCCATTCTTCATATTTATTTCATGTCCGATTTCAAATATAGGCATCAGTAGTAGGCACTACCTGCAAACACATTAATACAGGTACTAGTGATAGGCACTATTTGTAACATTCAAGCATTTTCAATACCAGTAAGAATACTGTCGTAGGTATCCAAAATTAACAGTTCTCAATAATAATGTATTATTGGTGACTCAAGTTCATCCCACAGAGACATAGAGTTTATTCTTGTGCTCAAAAGAAAGCGGGGGGTTTTGAATGCTTTTAAACTAAAAACTAAAACAATAAAGTAAATTGGAGGGAATTCAATTAAGAAGAATCTTGGTTCCGGTCATATCCACCATGACAATTTTACTATTTGATACTTGACACCAAAGATAATTCAATTTCTATACCAAGCACTAATTGAAGAATTATACCCGAATTCCAATTCAAAATTGATTCTTGTTTCTTTCTAAAGTTGGCTAATTTTTAACACGCGATCCAATTAACCCTAACCATTAATTTAATCCAGACACGTACCAAAGATTAATTAATAGAAGCATTAAAATCAACAAAGAACAATTAGGCTATCTAAACACAAACTCATGCAGTTATGCCAATTAGTTTATTAGTTTTCCTAAATTAGATAACACTAATCGAGTAATTATCAAACTTAGTTGCTTCATAGATTGAATTAAACACATGCGGTTAAAATAATCTAGCTATAAATTAATTCCAATAACTTAATTATTCTGCAGCAATAATAAGTTAAAAGGAACAATCATAAAATTAATCATAGAAAAATAATCAACACTTGATATAAAAGTGAATAAATTCAAGAACAAAAATTCTCACAACATAGTAGAATTGACCATGGCTTCAAATCTCTTACTAAGAAAAAAGGTTTAGGCACTAAGTACCATGAAAGAATGAACAACACGATAATTTCTCTATTGAAAACCCTAGTTAAAATAAGAAATAAAAGTGTCGACTCTTTCTAATCACCCTACTTGGGGTATTTATAATGAGTACCAGGGTTACAATACTTGTTTAAGGATAAGAACGTGAAATCGTATGAAAAAGAGTCCACCGGGCGACGAAATCTACCAAAAATCCAAAAAATACATAACCCTGCTGTTTCAGGCACGAATGTGCTTTCTGATTGCGCGCATGTGCGCCGTAGGCAGTGCTGAAACTTTCTCTTTGGACTCACCACACATGCTCTGACTGATTTGGGCGCATGTGCACTGGGCCTTGACACTGAACTTCACCTTCGGCTTCAATTTTGACCCTGATGCACTTGGAATTTGTGAAAGTGTAAAACATGAAAGTTATATATCTCTCTCTCTTTAGCTTTCCAACGCATATTAAATCACCTCAATTAGAGTTTGGGCTCTAAATTTATGCTTAAAATACGAAATAACATCAAAATGACTTCATACTCGTGCATGCTTCTGCCCTTAGTATTTTCTTTCATCGTTTCATCTTCTTCAACTCTTTTTCACTTTAATCCTACAAAAACTAAGAATAACCAAATTAAGCTCAATAATAACTCAAAATCTTTCTTACAAGACATAAAACATGGTAAATGACAAATAAAATATAGCACAATAATAAACTTATCAACTTACCCCACACTTAGCCTTTGATCGTCTTCGTGCAAACATAAAATTAAAGCATAACGAAACTCGACTTAGCATATTCCCTCAAATATCCACATAAATAATCAATAATCAATCCACCAATCAGAGTAGTCTAAGAACCCAATATCTCAAATGTTAATAAAAACCAAAACATGACATTCGTGTGTATAGTCATTCAAAAACTTAGATTTGAAAATATCTATATTAAATCATGAAGACCCCTAAAATTTTTCTAAACACCCCATAGCTCACTCTTCTTGCACCCATCCATTAATATAAACAACTGATTCTATTTAAATTAGGTACGACTTCTCTTAGCTCGAAATATAGGTTAGGATATTAGTTAGCCAAAGAAGGAAGAGGATATAGCAAATAAGAACAAGAGCTTGAGCTTTATAGTGATGGTGGCCACACATTAAAATAAAATTTCTTTTCACTTGCCAAACATCATACATCCACTACCCCACACTTAAGTAACAAACACCCATAAAAAATCCGAACAACCAAAAAGTATAGCCAAACATGCCAACATTCTTCCAGAGATATATACATCACATCATCATTTTATTTTTTATGTGTGCTCAGAGTATAGGTACTAGTGGTAGGCACTACCCGCAACATATTAACACGCAGGTACCAGTGATGGGCACTACCTATAAATACAGGTCCCAGTGATAGGCACTACCTGGAAATATAAAAGAACTTCTATTATTTTTTTCTCTTCAACAAATTTTCCCAATACCCCATTTTGCTCCATAATTGTACACCACCCACTTCTTACAAACTTCCACACTTATATTATGTGTACATATAATGTGCACCAGTACTAAAGCTCTTAAAGGAAAAATTTAGGATAAAACAATTAAAAGAAACATTAAACTCAATAAGGGTAGGTAAATTGAGTTTAAATGAAAGAAGGTGAATGATGTTTCTCTTCACAAGACTAAGGTTCAAACAAGGCAATTAGAAATAAATTGTTAAATTGGTTGGCTAGAAAGACTTAACAAACGAAGAAGGCACTACCCTCAGTTTTAGACTAAATCGGGTTGTCTAAGAATTCACTTCGAAAATGTAATAAAGCAAGTTTTTGGGATGTAACAGGAGCTATAACTTGTGGGAAAAAAATAAATATACATAAATATCTTACTTGCATAAGTAACTTGTTTAGGTCTTCCTACTAGTTATATATTAGATTAAGAATATATCAAAACAAGCCACAACAAAAAATTATTTGAAAGACCTTCTTAGTTGGTTATTTAAATAAATTTTTTTATATACGGGTCTCATATAATGTTAAGATTCTGTATAAGTTCAATAATAGAAGTTAAGTTAGCTTATACAATTTGATGATCTTTCACTTATGTGATTATGTAATCTAAATTTATAATCACATAAGAAAAGTTTCTTTTATCCATTATTAATTCTTAGAGTACTTGTTCCATAACTATGAACAATTTCGTAGTGTAAAGCAATGTACACAAATTGCATGAATTTGCATATCGAAAAAGAAATACCACTATAAGTAATATGAATATAGAATTCATCATCAATCAGTCTTATAAGTATTTTTTTTGTCAAATTATAACCGTTTGTTTATTCTATTACATAAAGAATTGCCAAGAACAACAACATATATGCATAGTCATATATATATAAAACAACAACAAATCTTTTACTGCCAAAATTTAATTGAAATGCTTTTAGAACAAATAAAAGGATTCTTACCACTTAAAGTGTACAAGTGTAATCCAAATTTCTTATGTCTTCCAAAACAACCTTCCATCTAATTTTTACTTGCAATCTTACCAACTCTCTTGTCTTCCTAATTGCCTTGCCACGCATGGTACACACACACATATATAGGACTACTATAATCCCCCTAATAAAATAGCTAGAATATCAAATGATATAACTTCCTAGGCAATAAAAATTGGGTAGGCAAATGGTTAACCTCTCAATAATAATAGGCACACAAAAAGACTATAACCCCCTAATAAATCTTAAAGTTAATCCTCCTTAATCTAATAGATTAAATCAATCCATTGACATATAATTAGTATCCCAATAATGTACATTGATTTCTGCATAATATTATTATTGCTTTCATAATCTCTCTCCCTTAAAAGAATTTTGTCCTTGAAATTCTCACTTGTTTGCTTGAAGAGTTTCGGATATTCTCTTTGCGTTTTGTCCTTTATTTCCCATATGTCTTCTTCAATCCCATAGTTTTCCCAAGCAACTTTTACAAGCAAAATTTGTTTTGTCCTAAGTTCCTTAATTTTTTGATCCACAATTCTCCTCGATTTCACCTTGTACGATAGGTTTGCCTCCAACTATAGTGATTCAGAAATTTTTCACATCAGTTGGGCCAGACAAATACTTCATAAGCATTGATACATGAAACACATCATGTATTCCCCCTATATTTGCTAGTAAGGCCAAACGATAAGCGACTTGAGCCTTATCCAGATGTATGGAAAAAATAGTTTTTTTAATTTCTGATTCCTCATAAGTGTGGACAACTGAAGTTTCATTGGCTAAGCCTTAAATTGACACTATTGTGGAAGAGTTTTGAATTCTTATCCCCTTCCTTAACAACTTATTCCCTGTCTTCTAAAACAAAAGAACACCTACCTATAGGCTTGTTGAGTTGCATTTTGAGTGGAATTTGTTTCTTTCTTTTAGTCTGTCCTGGATTGTCTATGATCCTCTTGATTTTACCTTTGAGTTCCTTACTTTTTTGAGATATTTATCTTCAATTCCTTGTTTCAATTTAGAAATGCTATTCTATAGGTTTTGATCTTCTTTGTTATCCTGAATAGCCTGGAGCCTTTGTTAGAACCTTGCCATTGCTAATACCTCTTTGAACTATAGCCACCTTTTATCAAAATTGATTATCCTTATCCTTTCCACAATCCCTAGCCAAGTATCAATAAGGAGCATGGCATGATCAGACACTTCTTTTCCAAATGCTGAACTTAAGCTTTTAAAAAAATTGTTTCCACTTAATGGTACACATTTCAATATCCAAACTTTCTTTGGTCTTCCAATCTTTATCCCAATTGTTTCTAGGTCTAATGATGTCTAACAAAATCCTGATCTATCAACTTATTGTCCCTTATAAAACTCTTAAGACTTTGAACTGGCCTCATCTCTACTATTTAAATCTCTAATAGAATCCATCAATTTTCCTATACATATTTCCTTCTATCTATCACCATCCATTATTCTTTTCTATGGCCACGTCATGTGATTGAATATCAACCTCTAAATCGCAAGGAAGAGTTGATTTATCAAGAGGTACCAATTCAAATTATTGATACTAAAAAGAAAGTCCTCTAGCATCAGTCAATTCCTTTCGCATGTCAAGGTTCACTAGTTAAATCATTCAGAAAGGAAGGAAACTTGGGAATACACATCCATGTGTAACAACTCTCTGTACTTGTTTGACGCATAAGTGTGTTTAGTTTCGAGGCCTAAACTTTTCTTAAGTAGGGGAGACTATAACACCTGCACATTTCTATCAAGTTGAAATTCCTAAAACTATCCCCAAATGCGATTCATGATGCTCAATGACTATTTTACCCTACCTAGTTTTAAGTTTAACACTGGGATGCTTCCTTTCATTTGTTTAATATGGACCATTTCAAATCATTTCAAATCTTTTGATATCCATCTTAATACTCATAGATATCTATTTGTAATGTCTATTGACCATTTTACCCGTTCTAGACATTTTCTAAGTCGATAGGGCAAAAGTGTAATTTCATCAAACTTAAGTGACTAAAATGAAATTTTCAAAAATTGGATTTTATAAATTATGTTGGCAGCTTATTTTATTCATTATTTCATTTATAACTACAAAACTTCAAGTTTTTCTTCAAACATTCCTCTAGAAACTTCTCTTTACTATCAATGTTTGGCCATACATCTAGTTGGTATAGAGGTATTCAAAGGTTTAATAGTGTTCTTAATCTAAGATTTCAACTATCTAGGTAAGTTATTTATGGATTAACAACCTTTGATTTAAGTTAGGGTTTTCAAGTCTTGTCTAGAATTCAAAGTTGTTTAATTCTTATTGTTCTTGCTTAATTCTTCTTGTCGAATTGTTCTTTACTTCATCTAGTGTGGATTCGGTTAGAAACACTTCTTAAACATCTGATTTAAGGGGTTTTAGTTGGGTATGTGAGCTGCTTGCTTGTTCTTACATAGTTCCTAGAGTTTTTTAGTTACATATTTCAGTGTTTATTCTTGTTTTTACATGTCTAGACCATTCCCAACTTGTATGTACTTGTTCTAACCTTGGTTATTGACTGTTTGGCATGATTTTTGAGTTTCAAATGAACCAAATTCATGGTTGCATTGGAGTGTAGCAGCTAGCTTGTTCATAATTCACCTACTAAACTTGTTTAATGTTCACCAGCTAGCTTATTCATCCAAAATTTCCTTCTTGTTTTTTCTTGCTTTTTGATCCTATATTGTATCCCTACGCCTGCTCTAATGTATGGTATTACTGTTATACCCGACCTTTTTTCACTACTTTCACGTATTTTTGTACATGATCAAATCTCTTTAAATACCCATGTCAATCGTTACAAGTATTAAATAACCATTTTACCCTTTTTGAACATTTTCTAAAGTTTTAGGCAAAGTGAAAATTTTCAAACTTGAAGGACTAAAGTGTAGATTTTAAAAAATTCTCAAGACTTCTTCACGAAGTCTACTCTGGCTTTCATTTCCATTTCATTGCCTCCAACCGTACCAAAACCTTCCAAAACCCATTTAGCAAACCCATTTAATCCTAAGCCTAAATACTACTTTTAGTTTAGAAATGTTGCCTTCTAAATCAAATTAGAGTACTCTTACACCTTTAATCCAAACATCACAAATAATTTTTACTTTAAATTTTGCATGGTTTTCATATTAAATTTCAAGTTAAGAAATTAATTTCATTAATTTTTGTTGTTGGTGATTTTATTTTATTACCAAATATGTTTATGGCCTACCGGGACTTGATTTCTTATTTGAAATTACTTTCTAACTATTATTTTGGTGAGATTTGAATGAGGGTTTTGACAATTCCTAACCTTGTGATATATTTGAAGTTATGAACCTAAGTTTTAGACTTTTATCTTATTTTCACGAATTTAAGTCAACCCCTACTTTTTTGTGTTCAATTATTACTTGATTTAAGAATTTGGGTGATGCCCGAAGTGAACCCTTATCTTGGTTTTATCCTAATGATATAATACTCTCCTGATTTAGGTAATTCAGGGCTAGAGTTTTAGAACATCGAAGTTATGTCATCAAAATCAATTTTTGAGGTAAGTAACGTTTACGCCTTTTTATCGATATTTTGTATATGATTGGTTTTATAGTCCTAGAAAATCATAATTGATATTAAGGTAAGTATACTTGATTTGAATAATGTTTATATGGTAAGTACGTTTATGATTTATGCATTCGTTATGTAATGTATTGTTTATTCATTTATTGCACTATGTGTTAATGATTGATTATTTTGAAAAGCTCAATGGGTCACTTGAGTGGACTTGGCTATGAGTGAATTAATGAAATGATATACTAAGTACTCTACTTTGTAAATGTTATATCCAGTCTATGGAGAAGACAAGTGATAGACACTCTGTTATCTTTGTCTACTCAGATAGATAATGGGTAGACTTGAATCCAATGTTGGAAAGACTTTTGTGAATGATGAGCTCATTGATTGGCATTTGCATTTAATTATTGGTAATGTCTCATATATTTTACCCTACACTGATTATATACGTGTTATCTATAATTGAGATTAAATGTTATTTATTAAGCATTACATGCTTACACCGTCATTATAGCCCTTTTTTTTGTAGTTGAGGATCCTCAAGAGGAGATCAAAGGCCTAGTAGGTCGTGAGTCGAGTGCTTATTTGGTAGGGGATTACAGTGCAGACCCAAGTTACTAGAGTTAGAGTTTTCCATTTGCCATTTTAGTGTGAGATTTGTTCTTGTGTTTAGGCCTGTGTGCCTAAGGACTCGTTAGAGTTGTCTTGCATATCAAACTCCCGATTATCGGTTCATTTGTGGTTTGGTACTTGTATATGAGTGTGATTTGGTTATCGTGGATTTTTATGGATATGGTTGTTGATTATTCTTTGTGGTTTTGTCTTGGCAGATCTTAAGGTCTAATGATAGGTATTATAGTTTGTTTTTTACTCTTGTACTGTGCCTTGCATACTTGGGGTGAGGACAGGTGCGGCGTGTCATTGTCCTGTTTTGGGAGCGTGACATTGAATGGTATAGTGCATAGGTTATTCAATCCTGTGTCTAGTATTAAACTGAACTATTATTGTTTTGAGTGAAGGATTGGGGACTTAGACTTGTAAGTAACTCAAGGTTTGGGACTGGCCACTGTAACATAGATTGGGAGTTACCGCGATTCCTTATTCTTAATGCTTAGGTGGAGAGTAGTTGAAAATGTAAGTATGTTATTTCAGGTTAGTAATTGAATAAGACTTTGAACTTGTAATAGTTACTCTATTTGAGTAGGAAAATGGAATCTAAATTAAATACACAGAAACAGGTTGTCATAGCTCTGGAAAGGACTCCTGAGCAGGGGACAGGAACCAGCCAGGTACAGGTTGAGAAGTCTGTTGGGATAGATCAGGGAGTAAGAGGGCAGATTCAGATTGAGCAACCTACATAGCAGCCACATCAGTTACAGTAGCCTCAACTATCATAGATACTCACACCAGTGATCGATTATGCCACCATTGCAACTATTTTGGGACAAGCAATGCATGCAACCATTCATATGACCCTTGTAAATCCTGCATCTATTCTACCACCACAGCCAGAGGAAAGAGATGTCGATTATTACTACTAGCAATTATGAAGATTAATATTCCTACTTTCGATGGTAGACATGACCCGCAGATAAACCTAAAAAATGGTTGGGACAAATTGAGAAAAATTTAGATTTGTTGAAGGGACCTGATGAACACAGAGTTCCGATAGTAAAGCCATACTTGGCTGGAGATGCAGCTAGATGGTGGAAAGGGTTGAGACCTATACTTACTCTTATGGGACAGATTTCATGGGTGGCATTCAGGGAGGTATTTTTGGAGCACTTTTATCATTCACATCTTAGAATAGAATAGAGAGATGAGTTCAATTCATACAGATAGGCCTGTTCAGGGATGTCTATAGTGGAGTATTCATAGAGATTTCGTGCACTTGTAATGTTTGCTCCATGGGTAATGAGTGATAGGGTAAAGAAGTGTGATCGTTTGAGGAAGGGTTTGCTAAAGGAGATCCGGGAAAAAAAATAGCAGCAATGGGTATAGATACATTTGAGAAGCTTCTCAATATTACCTATCTAGATCCCTGCAAGGTTGTCTCTAGAGGACATCTAGATGTGATAGAGGTCCATATGATCTCCACATGTTCAGACTAGTATATGAACCTGTAGCACCCCTAGCTCACAGTGTACAACCACCATGGCCATCAGTTCCACAGTTATGTGGTTCTAGGCCCTAGCCACTACAGGCAAGACCGCGATCACCCTTAGCTATCGTTGGACCCTCTCGGATTATTGACAAGAGGGGAGGGACGGTATAAGCACCAGCTCTATCTCAGGCACGACCTTGTATCCCAGTAACAGTTATTGTCATCGTTATCATATAGTGTAGATAGAGGTCACGGGAATGTTTAGCCTGTGGCAGTTTCAAGCACAGGATCAAGACTGGCCTACTGCCAGGCCAAGACCATCGCAGCAGCAGATGCCATGAGAGAGGAGTGGTAGTTGCATGGGTCCAACTATAGCCTGAGCCTATGCAATGACCCATAGGACTGTCAATTGGTCCTTGTGAGCCGGGCTTTGCAAAGCCCAAGCTAGGCTAAAAAATTTATTTGGGTATCGAGCCCTAATCTGTCTCTTATGCCCTTACTCACAAATGTAAATTGACTCATACTCGATTCACAAAATCATTTAGGTTTCGGGTTTTAATCGGGCTAGCCCAAAATCACATTATTCAATAAAAAATTTTATAGTTTATTTGTTAATTTTTTTTTTACACCCAATCAATGATTATATGGAATAATATGTACTATATAAGTTATATAAACATACCATTAACTATATCATTGTTACGACAGTATTTCAACTATAAATTGATTGATAGTGTTGGGTTATTATTTAGTTACTCGAGTTTAGTTAAATTAATACAATACTGGAATCATTAACCATTATCCAAATAAATTTAAGTTGTAGTATTTAATTTAGGATAAAATCAGTATTATATACATATATATATATATATATATATTCGGACAAGCTTTAATCGGTCTGAATGTATTAAGGCCCAAACTCGACTCGCAATTTAATCTGGCCTAATATTTAGGCCCAAGTTCAGTCTAGCTCACTTTAATGTAAGGCTCGAACCTATATTTATTGGGCCAATTAGAGGCTGAGCTCGAGCCATTAGCCCGGCCCCATTGACAGTCCTAATGACCTATCAAGAAACAGATGGATCGGGTCAAGTCATGATAGGTTTGTTATGAATTAATAATGTGCCTGCAACTACTCTATTTGATAGTGGTGCTACACATTTTTCAAAGATCCTTACAAAATGGCCCCAACATAATTTAAAGAATTGAAGACGTAATTACAGGAGTTATGAGATGAGAAATTTATCAGACCCAGTGTATCTTCTAAACATCTCCAATATTATTTGTGAAAAAAAAAGATGGCAACCTCAGATTATGTATTATCGGTAATTGAACAAGGTTACGATCAAGAATAAATATCCCCTACCGCGAATTGATGATTTTTTTTACTAGTTGAAGGGTTCCAGGGTGTTTTCCAAGATAGATTTGAGATTTGGTTACCATCAGTTGAGGATCAAAGCAAAGGATGTTCTAAAGAGTGCCTTCCAGACTAGATATGACCACTATGAGTTCTTGGTGATGCCTTTTAGACTAACCAATGCACCTGCAGCATTCATGGAACTGATGAATAGGGTATTCCAACCCTATTTAGACAGGTTTGTGATAGTGTTCGTTGATGATATCTTGGTTTACTCACCTTTAGAGGAGAATCTGAAACACATCTCAGATTGGTTTTACAGAAGTTAAAAGAGTAGAAGTTGTATTCAAAGTTCAATAAATTTGAATTTTGGTTGAAAAAGTATAGCTTTTCTTGGGCATATCATCTCAGAGAGTAGAATATCCATGGACCATAAGAAGATTACAACAATTATTGATTTGCCTAAACTAACAAATTTGATAGAGGTTAGCAGTTTCTTGAGTTTGACAAATTACTATGGGAAGTTTGTAGAAGGATTCTCTATGATAGCTAAAGTTATTGACCAGGCTTACCTAGAGGAAACCCTTTCCTATAGGACGCAGATTGTGAGGCTAGTTTCCAGGAATTGAAGAACAGGCTGATATCAGCACTAGTGTTGACCTTGGCATCCGAGATTAGATGGTATGTCATCTCTACAGTGATGCTTCTAAAAATGGTTTGGGTTGTGTGTTGATGCAAAATGGTAGGGTCGTTGGTTACACTTCGAGATAGTTGAAGCCTTATGAACAGAACTACCATACTCATGATCTGGAATTAGTAGCCATTGTATTTGCTTTGAAGATTTGGAGACACTATCTCTATAGGGAGCAATGTAAAGTATTTACACATAATTAAAGTTCGAAATACTTGTTCACACAAAAGGAACTCAATATGAGGCAGCCAGATGGTTAGAGTTACTAAAAAATTATGATTTGGAAATCAGTTATCACTCAGGGAAAGCAAACAGAATAGTAGATACACTAAATAGGAAAACTTCGGAGGTCACAGCCAACATGTTGATAAGGCAAATAGAGGAACTTAATTTGGAGATTGTGGAGTCCACAGCCAATGTTTTAGTAACACTTGTGCTTCAGCCAACCTTAATAGATAAGATCAAACAAGCCCAAGTTACATATCCAGAGTTAATGAAGATTAGGAATCAAGGTGGAAAGTGGAGATCCAGGAGAATTTTGGGTTAATAATGGCATTAGTTGGATGCAAGGATGACTCTGTGTGCCTACAAATGAAGACTTGAAGAAAAAGGTCACGGCTGAAGCTCACAGTTCTGGATTTTTTATTCATCCTAACAGTACCAAAATGTAAAAGGATCTAAAACAACATTCTGGTAGAACAACATGAAAATGGAGATTGCTAAATTTGTATCCAAGTTTTGGTTTGTCAATAGGTAAAGGCTGAGCACAAGAAACCGAGTGATTTATTGAGTTTACAGCACGGTGTACCTGTTAGTATTATTTTAGATCGGGATCCAAGGTTACTTCGAGGTTTTGGATAGCCAACCAACAAGGTATGGGTATAGAAGTGGTTTTAAGTTCTACGTTGTATCCACAGACAGATGGGCAATCAAAGAGGACAATTCAAATCTTAGTGGATATGTTGAAGGCTTATGCTATTGATTTCAAAGGTAACTGGGACAAGCATTTGATGTTAAGATGAGACTCTCCTACGATAACAGTTATCACAATAGCATTGGCATGGCTCTAGATGAAGCTCTGTATAGAAGGAAATGTTGGTCACCTTTATATTGAGATGAAGTTGGGAAAAGAAAATTAACAGGGCCAGAGTTGATTCAAATTATAGTGGACAAGATAATTGTCATTCAGGATAAACTCAAGGCAGCTCACGATAAAAAGAAGAGTTGGGAAGATATGAAAAGAAAACTGTTAGAATTTCAGGGTAGGGACAAGGTATACTTAAGGGTTTCACTGACTTGAAGGGTAATGAGATTTGGCAAAAGTGGGAAATTGAGTCCAAGATTTGTGAAAGCCTTCGAAATACTGAAGAGAGCTGGGAACGTAGCATATCAGTTGGCTTTAGCTCCGCAATTGGCTTGAGTGTATAATATGTTTCATGTTTCACAACTCCAGAAATATATATTCGATCCAAGTCGTGTGATCGAATATCAATCTCTTAGTGGTAAGGAAGAATTGGTTTATGAACTAGAGGTATCGGTTCGCATTATTGATACTAAGGTACAAATCCTTTGATATCGGTCTATGTTGTTAAGAGAAGGTTCAATTGTTTAATCATTCATAAAAGGAGGCTACTTGGGAATCCAAAACCGACATGCGAAACAAGTACCCGTACTTGTTTGTCTCATAGGCACGTTAAGTTTATGAGGTCAAAAAGTTTCTTAAGGAAGAGGGAGTATAATAGCTAATCTTTACCACTCCTTTACGTATTTTCGTACTTGATCATATATCTTTAAATATCCATAACAATTGTTTTCAAGTATTAACTAATCATTTTACCCTTTTTGAACATTTTTTAAAATTTTCGACAAAAGTGAAAATTTTCAAACTTGAAGGAGTAAAGTGTAGATATTAAAAAATTCTCAAGACTTTTTTCACGAAATCTACTCTAGCTTTCATTTCCATTTCATTGCCTCCAACTGTACCAGAAGCTTCAAAATCCCGTTTTGCAAACCCGTTTAATCCTAAGCCTTATCAAATACTACTTTTAGTTTAGAAATTTTGCTTTCTAAATCAAATTGGTGGTACAAGAGTACTCTTAGACCTTTAATCCAACTTCACAAGTAAAGTTTTACTTTAAATTTTGCATAATTTTCATATTAAATTTCAAGTTCCTCAAGAAATTAATTTGTTTAACTGTTGTTGTTTGTGATTTGATTTTATTACCAAATATATTTATGAGCTACAAGAACTTGAATATGCATGCTAATGTAACTGGTCTTAGAACTTATGCTTTGATCCTCAGCTTGAGGAAAGTCTCTCAAATACACATCTTTGTTATTTTTTTCTATATTTTTATCATTCCTTAGTCCACACAAGCATACTTCATTTGGAAATAAAAATAAAAAACACTATTATTTTAAATATAAGAGACCTATAGCCATAAACTATTCAAGCATAATTCCTTTTGCTATTTGTTTATCTCCATTATTGATTTTTTTTTTGTTTTGTTTTTTATTCCATTTTAAATATAATTCAACCAACACCACCTCAACGTATTGTATAAAAAACTTCATACATATAAATTAAAACTCATATTTGAATATAGGATTAATCCATTAAAAATATAAAATTAACCATTTTATTGTTTTCTTGAATCTTAGAAAATTGAAGAGGGCATAAGTTAAAAAGGAAAAATTATCACTTTGGTCCCTTATCTTTGGAGGTATGGCTAATATGGTCCCTTATCTATCATCACACTACTACTATAGTTCATTATCTTCAAAAAAAAAAAAATTGACCAGTGTAGGACTTTGAAGGAAAAATTGAGGCAAACAAACAGAAGTTGTTACACAACTAACACGAGGTCGTTAAATTGGACAAACATTATTATTTTGGTCCTCTTATCTTTGGGATCTTGTCTATTTGTTCCCACACTTATCATGGCAAACCAATACTAAGATTAATCTACTTCGAAAATATGGTCAATTAACAAAAGAATAACCCATAAAATTCGAAAACATTACCCGTAAAACCAAAATTAAAAAAATAACCTTCTATTAGCACAAGCTAAATTTTTCAAAAACATTGGAAAAATTACCAGTGAAAGTTCAATTTTAACAAAAGCTTTTAAATTTTAATAACCATCACCAATAACAACAAAATTTTAGAAGTATTTGCTTTTACTAGTAATGCTTCCCAAATTTTATTTTTACTATTAATACTTCTAAAAATTTCTTTTACTAGCCAGGCTTCTAAAATTTAGTTTGTTTTAATAATTCTGCCAAAATTTTGCTTACTATTGGTAACTGTTCCAAAAAATTTAAAAGAAGCTGTCTCTTATACACATCTAAAATGTTACTAAGAGTAATGCTCCCAAAGTTTCCCAAAGTCTTGCTTTTGCTAGTATCACTTCCAAAATTTTAAAATACATAATTCTTCTATTAACTTTCCTATATTAACCATATTTTCGAAAATCTTGACTAAAAATTACATTCATGACAAGTATGAGATCAAATTGAAAAGATTGTATAGATAAAAGGGAAAAAATTGTATTATTTTTTTGTTCAATTTAACAACCACGTGTTAGTCACATGGACACATCTGTTAGTTTAGCAGAATTTTTTGTTAAGAATCCTACATTGGTTTTTTTTTTTTTTTTTTTTTGGAAGATGAAAAACTGAATTGGTACGTAGTGAAAGATAAGGAACCATGCTCTCTAAGACCACAAAGATAGGGGTCAAAATGGTTTCACAAAATAAGAATTAGAATATTAATTTTGGAGTATACTTATATTTCTGATAATATTGACAAACAACTACTTTTACTCTTAGTCTAAGGTATTAAATAAATAATAACTCTATAAAATAGAGTTATTTTACTTCTAAAATACTAGTATTTTGTTAAGATTTGATCCGTTTTAAGCCTATTTTAGGGTTTTGGGCCACGTTTTGTTCTAAGTGTGTGTATCTGCGTTTTAGCATTTTGAGTGTTGATTTAGGTGTGTTTTAATTTATTTTGTGTTTAGGGTTATTGTATGTTAATTCTTATGTTAATATATTACTTTTATAGGCCTATGTCTATGGTCGTGTGAAAAAATGAAATGGCATATCAATCGGATATTAGACAAAAATTTTTTACTCAAAATAGAAAAGTGGTGTAGGAGTAGAGTTCATAGCTCGGTCAGGCTTTTTTATGCCTAGAAAAACTTAACCAGATCCATAGTTTCTGAGAGTGTAAAATGATCCAAATTAAACGAAAAATTGGCTTAAAACTTCTCCCTCAACCTAGTATTATAAATAGGCATACTTAAGCCTTATTTTCTCATAGTTGATAGGGTAATTTTTTTTGAGTTTTGCTCATCCCGATTTGGGAAGGAATTTCTAGTCTTATTTTCATATTTATTAAACCCGGCCCATGAAGAACTTCGCAAAGGAGATGGATCTATGGATTAATGGTACAACCAGTAGGTTACAGATTCAAACAGTGAATCACCAAAATATATTATTTAATTGATATATAATACTTTAAAATTATTAGATATAATACATTTGATGAAAATATAAATAAAGTACATGTATTATAAATTTTTAATTAATTATAAATGAATTTTAAAATGATTAATTTCTTTAAAATTATGATAATATATATTGAAATAGTCTCTTATACACATCTAGATTGTATAAGAGACAGTTGAAAATAACATCTATATAATTATAAACAAATAAATACACTAGAAGTAATATTTGCAGTATTTTTTAGATGTTTACTTTATCATAATGCACATTGATTAGGTTTTGTATGATATATTTCGCTTACAAAATTTAACGATATAATATTATGGAAGGTACTTTATTATTGTGAAAAACACAATATTTCATTATTTTGCATTTGGAGTAACCATATTATTTAAGTAAAAGATGCAAATTAAGAAACACTTAAAATTAAAAAAACAAAATTGCATTTGGAGTATACCTAGTGATCGACTCTCGGCAACAACAACAAAAATTTCATCAAGCTAGTAGTTAGCCCACCCATACCGTAGTTGACCTGGGCGGATTCTTGATTTTTTTGGTTCAACTGTGGTCAAGTCATTGACAAGTCAACGGATTACTGTCTTATCCGATCAGATATCAACCTAGTCCAGTTGAGTTGCTATTTCACTAGGTTGACCAGTTGACCCTCTAGGCCAGGCTGAGTTTAATAATTATGCTCATTTTTATGTTTTTCTTAGTTTTAGTTTGAATTCTATTAAATAGTGAATCTTTTCAACTGTAAGTGTTTTACTTATGTTTGAACCGCTTTAGTTAGTTTTCAATTTCATGTTTCTTTAGTTTAATTAGTTCATTTGCTTTCTTTACTTGCTTTCTTAGTGTAATGTGTAATTTAGTTTATAGGATTTTTTCAGTTATGCTTTCTTAATGTTAATTTCTAGTTAGTAAATGGCACCTTTGGTACCAAAGTACCAAAACTTTTGACTAAATTATACTTTGGTACCCTATCGTTTTTTGTGTCATTTTAATACCTTATCTTAATAAATAGTATCCAACTGGTGCAAGTCCGATTCCTATGGCCAAAAGATGTCAAAGAAGTCACCACATGCATCACACAAGAGATTAATAAGAGTAACTTTGGAACACAAATTGAACAAAGCACTATGGTTGCATTAACACAACTTTAAAAAAAGTAGGAGGTCTACATTTAATCAGTAAAAAATTTTGGGGATTTTCAGTGATTAAATGAAGACTTTTACTTTATATTTTTAAATTTTATTTGTGATAATGAAAATGCGTTGATTTGTTCAAATTCTATTCCGAACTTATCCTTGTTAATCTTTTGTGGTATGCACATGATGATTTCTAGTGTTTTTGGCCATCAAAAATTGAAAGTTTCATAATTAGATATTATTTTTAAAGATAGGGTACAAAATGACATAATCAAAACATGGAAATACCAAAGTGTGTCTCAGTCAAAAGTTTAGTGTATAATAGACATTATTTACTCTTTCTAATTTAAATTAGTTAATTGTTTTGTATAATTGCTTTCTCTTCACATGATTTCTTTAATTGCTTTGTTAAAAATACTTTACTTTAGTGTTAATGATTTCTTTTATGCATTAATGATCCTTGGGTTAAGTTGAGATGATTCTAATTTTTAATGATTGTTGATTGATCGATAGGTTGAATGGTGAAAGTGGAGTAAAATTGGGTATTGTTGAAGGCTTGATCAACTCTTTAATCTACTTGGTATTTGAAGTAAAATGCGGATTGTAAATCCTAAATTTAGACCTTCCGAAAATTAGATTAAGCCAGATAGAAGTCCGGCCAAAATATTATATATTGAGTTAGTTTAGAAACTCCTTGAATTCATCCATGTTTTAGAATTCAATTGCTTGGCTAAAAAACTGATTGACTATTGAGAGTAACCTTCAATTGGACCCATTGAACCACTTAACCTAATCAATTGGCCAAAATCCGAAAATTAAGTAATCAAACTCTAATTCACTTAAAATTTGCTTTCTTAGTCTTTTGTATTTAGATCTAATCAAATTCTCCTTTTAATAAAATTCTTTAAATAGCATTCTAATAAAATAATTGTTAATTAACCGACCAATCCTTATAGGTTCGATCCCTTCACTTACTTGCTATGATTTGACCCTGTATACTTGTAGCGTGACATCCAGTTAGTAGTAAGATTTGGGTGTTTATAAATATAGAATTAGATGTCATACGCATTAATAACACAAAATTTATGAAAGTAACTAAAGTCAAATCACGCTAAAATGTTTAGGGGTTTACTGTAATTAATCTTTGATGGTAAATTCATCTTTTGATAACATTAAGAAATTAGAGTTATTCCTATCCTTTTTCATACAGGTCCTGTCTTAGTTTTGAGATTTTTTCTATTTAAGTGTATTTTTGCTCATTTTTACTTTTTTGTGTTAATATATATTTAATATAGTGTTTTACTGTTTATTTGTTGTTATCTAACTTATTTATGTGTCTATATGTTTAAGATTTTGCATTGGATGTTTAACTAATTCCTCTCGAAATTAAAGTTCTTCGTGTATTTTTGTTTGTTTTTTATTTCTATTTTTTGTACTAGTTTATTTATTATTTTAGTGATATATTTATATATTAATGTGCATATTTGTTCTAGAGTCGTGTCAAAAAAAGACATATATATCGGATGTCAGACGGAGATTTTCGAGGCAAAATGGTGAAACCACACAAAGATGTCTGGAGCACTTCTCCGCGGCAAACCAAAATGACCATGTGTAGTCGAAGGAAAACTTTATGCCGAGGCGAAGTCAGTATTTGTAGCTGTCTCTTATCACACATCTAGATGTGTGTTTAGGGTTTCGGGTATCACATTTTGTTGCTTTCAATGGAAACCCTGCACTTTGTAACTCTTAAAACCTATCTTAAAAGAAAAATAGGACCTCAAAAATACATTCTTTTTTAGTTTTCCTTCAAGGTCTGCAAGATTAGACTAAGATTTTCTTTCTTTTTTCAAGAAGAATTGAAGAAGAGGTTCAAGATTGAAAACTTTCGATAGAGAACTTGAAATTCTTCACTAGAGAAGCATTCATAAAATTGAGTAGATATTTCTTGTGTTATTAATTCTTCTTTCATGTTTCTTTTATCGTTTGCCTTCAATCTATGCCATCTTTATATGCTTTTGTAGATTAATGATTAGAATAGTTCACTTACTTTCACTAATTTCTCTTGTGTTTATATTTTCAACTATGTTTTAAATTATTATGGGTTTAGGTTGGTTTATGCCATCCAATGTGCTGATGATTCATTTTGAAAATTAAATGGTGAAATTGATAATTAGATAATTCTAAGGAATTAGAAGGATAAGTAAGGGAATTGATCACTCTGTCAATTAATTGAATAGTAAATCGAGGCGAGAACTGAAGTCAAACCTCCATTGTAGACCTATTAATAATTGGAACAGGTTTAATTTATGATCATGACAGACTAAATTATCTAGTTGGTCACCTAGAATTCTGTAGGATGAATGGTCAATCTTGTTAGTTATAGGTAGTAGGAGAAATACTTATTTTGACTAATTTAATTGAACGACCTAATGACGTGAGGAATTGTGATTAGGTTAATCATACCGGATGAGAAATGACCTCTAATGTGTTTAATTAAATCAATTAATTGAATGAATTAATCAAAGCGGATAATTGGCTAGTCTAACCTAATCTTATTTTCACTAGTTAAAGTCTTTAATGCTAGTTTAATTAATCTCTCCTCCATTATTGATTCTTCAAATAGCATTGAAGTCAAAAAACCGGTACTTGTTAAATTAAGCCTTGTGGGTTCGCACTCTACTCCTGCTATATACTGTTACCTCCATTCCCTTTTTTAAGTGTCATTTTAGTAAAAAAAAAAATAACAAAATTTGTTCCATTTTAAGTGTTACTTTAGAAGTCCAATGAAGTATTAATTATTTTTTGCCAATGTTGTCCTTATCTCTTTTTAACTCCATTAATTACTCGTAATTAATGTTGGGACTCTTTTAATTTATTACTAGTCAAAAGGGCTAGCAGTTATATAGGATCAACTTTGCCTAAAATTTAGCTATTTAATAACAATCTTAATTTTTATGCTAAAAGCTAAAGTGATCCTATTTAAAAGGGAACGGAGGTAGAATTTGAGCTTGTTCACTTGTGTTACATTATAATAATCGAGTTACGATATTATAAATTTTATAACAAGATATTTTATGTATAAATCTTTTGATAATATAATGCAGCAGTTATATTTGACCATTAGTCAAATAGATGCCGTGAGAAAAAATTAACATTAGGCACTAAATTAATGTAATTAACCCTTTCTTTTTCAAGTTCATTTTCTATGTTAATTGTCTTGATCTTTCTCAAAATATATTAGAAAAACTTTAGTTTTCTTCTAGATTAGATGAGTGATTATTAAAGTGTGGATGGAATCCATTTTTCAGATAATGTGAAGGGTGCAAATTCTTCATGTCTCGTTTTTAAGGCTACAAAAAAAATAATTTTGAGTTATTTAGAAAAGATTTTGAAATTTGGAAAACGTCACTACACATGGTTCTTGATTCGGCCGTCATGGAAACAACTTTCCCGCCTACAATGTAATTTGATTTACATAAGTCCATTAATAAAAAGAAAACATAAGACCAAATTTTTAGGTTGCTTTTTTAGAAACAAATTGAGAAGAATTCACGATATGAGTTATGGGGAAACGAGATGCGAAGATAAAATTATATTAAGAATATGATTGCAAAATACACTTCCCATTACAACTATAATTAATGGTAGTTTAACAATATTATGATGAAGTAAAGTAATATTATTTTTATTTCGTGATGAGGTTATGTGATATTGAAAAAGATGGAGTACATTTGTGTCATAGTTGTGAATGCAACCTAGTGATTAATTCTGATGGAGAATAAAGGTAGCCTACTAAACCTTAATAATAACTTTGAAATGAAAGTAATGCGAGTTGTCTTAGCTTAGTTGCTTTAAAATTATAAAGCTTCTTAACATGAGTTTCAACTTGTTATTTTAAAGTTTTGAAAAGTAACGTATAATATGAAGTAGCACAACATGGTTAGTTTAAAAAATAGTTTCTTTAAATTTAAGATACACGATTTATGAATTGGAATACATATATCGAAAATTCATTTTTGAAAAAACCATGTGTTACGACTTACGAGGCATAAGATATGTTTACAACTACATATATCAATATAAAAATAGTTGTATACAACAAATAAAACTAGAGGCAAATTGCATATATCATTCTTAAACATTTTTAATAATTTTACGGATTTTCAGGGGCAAATGATATTTCCAGAGCCATTATTTTAATGTCAAAGCAATTTTTCATTAAATAACAAGTATAACCTAGTCAACCAACATCTCCCATTCATTTAGGTTGACTTGTCCCGCTTCACCCTCTTTTCCATCATCGTCGTCATCTTTTCTCCACCGGTTCACCCAACAATTTGAATTAGATGGGATATAAAACTTGTGGATTTATGTGGAAACCATATCCACTTCATCAATACACCAAGACTTTAAGAATTGGGAGGCGAAGCTTAAGTTGGATTACAAGGATTTGCAAGCGAAGTACTAGGAACAAAAGGATGAATTTGATGTTGAGATGGAAATTCAAGCATATCTAGGGGATCCTCAGGCTATTAGCCAAGTGAAAGACTAGAAAAGGGAAAAGGCCAAAATTGATGAAAGAAAGGTCTCTTATACACATTTAAGCCTTAATCAAAGAATACACATCTAGATGTTATGGAAAACGATTTGCATAATTGAAGAAGCTGTAACTTATCAAGAATCTAAGCGTCCTAAGCCAAATAAGATTTTTGTGATGCTAATATGCACAAGTAGAAATTAAAAGATTGTTTTCAATTCAATGTCGTCAAACATATGTAGGAAGGTGCTCCAAGTTGATATGAGAGATCCGTAGTTTAGCTAAGATATATGTTTGTTCGAGACTTCCGAAGAAATTTAATAGTAGTAACGTGATATCTCTCCAAGTTATAAACACTTAATTCGACTAGACAAATTATTTGACAATACACTAATATATGGTACAATTAGTAGTTAGTGGAAACAACAATTGTTCCCACGAAGATTTGAATAGAAATTGACCGAGTTCTTAGCCTTCTCGGTATTTAGACAATGAAAAATAGAGTTTTTAGAGTTTTTCAAAATACAAATAAATAATTAAAATCAAGGAATTACTAAAGTTAACTAACTAGATTAAAAAAAAAAAAAAAAAAGCAACAAAAATGATATTGAAAATAGATGAGTTTTCAAATAAGAAAACAAGGATTAGAGTATAAACTAGTCAAATTCCAGGTGTGATTGACTCGCTTGGTTAATTAGGCAACTCAAACAATTAGGAATCAATTCCCAAAGGCCACTTAATCCCGATCTCTCATGAAATTAAGCCCTTAACTAATCTAGACATGAATCTTCTCTACAACCTAGAATAAGTAAGTCCAAATTAAACCTTCATGGAATCCAAAACAACAAATTAGGCTAGAAAGCCCCACTAAGGTCGCTCTCATACCTAATCTAACTGCTAATTAGTCTAAATTAGGTTCAACCCCCATTCTAATCACTAATTATTAGATTAATTTAGGAGGTTGGTGTCAAATTTCCAAATTAGCCTTGAAATCCTTAGTAATTTCCTAATCTACCCAATTAACACATCAACCTAGCAAATCAATCATCGCCGTAAAGGACTTAATTCATAGGTAGGAAATAAGGAATAAGGTAAAATAGTCATAATTAAGCTAGGCATAATGAACACCAAGAGAAAAATGCACAAATCTTAAATTAAAGATAATAAAAAATCCATTAACTTAAATTAAGAAAGATTCAATCACCATAAAGGAATTAATTCATAGGTAGAAAATAAGGAATAAGGGTAAAATAGCCATAATTAAACAGAGCATAATGAACACCAAGAGAAAATGCACAAATCTTAAATTAAAGCTAATAAAAAATCCATTAATTTAAATTAAAAAAGATTAAAACTTGTAAAAATTAAAGGAGACAATTAAAGGAAATAAAACTAGATTAAAAAGCACAAGTAAAGGTTTCAAGTAGAGTTTCTCTCTCTAAAATTACTAAACATAGTTAAACTTCTCTCTTACTATTACTATCTTAGCTAACAAGTCACTAATGTTTCCAAAATAGAGTACATAAACTTATCTGAGAATGAGTAATAAAGAACTCTAGTACAGCATAAATTATTTCCTCTTTGATTCTTGTGCCATGACCCAAGAATATAATCATGTCTCACATTTAACAATCTTGAGCCGTGGCATGAGAATTATAAATTGGAAAAATTATGCCGCTACCACCAACCCTAAATGGTTAAAATTTCAATGTCTTCATTCCTTCACTAATTCTTCGTCTCTTCTCCAATTCCTCAGGTCAACTTGCACTTCATTCTTGCATTAGTTTGCCTTATTTTATCTTACAAAAACATGAATATATCATAAGTGCCAAACTACTCCAAAATAGCATAAAATTAATACTTAAAAGCATTAAAATAAACAAAGCAAGTATAACACAAGATAAGCATAAAAACACATT
The DNA here is from genome assembly GCA_025175665.1 of Cinchona pubescens. NCBI lineage: Eukaryota > Viridiplantae > Streptophyta > Magnoliopsida > Gentianales > Rubiaceae > Cinchona > Cinchona pubescens. Next base: position 117,100 of record JANKKI010000580.1, on the reverse strand, counting down.
AAGCACCATAAAATCAGAATAAAACCTAACAAATAACTAGGAAATGAATTGGTAAAATAACTCTATATAATAGAGTTATAGGTAATTTTTATTTTTTTCTAATTAAGTTTTCAAACTTATAATAGATCATAAGTGACGTAAGTAGGATTTCACATGTAATTGCTTGAAAATATTTACTATATTTGGATTTAAAAGACCATTATTGGTATAGAAAATTGTTTATTTTGTGTCTATCTGGGAATGGTTGGGATCATTATTTTTGGATGATTTATATATTTGTTTTTCAATCACAAAGGACTAAAAGATGAAGGAAGTAAGTCAAAAGGACACAATGTCGTATGAACTTGATGAGGCATGATATTATGGAGTTTCCTGGCATGACACATTTATAAAAGTTTGATCAATAAGTATGGGGATATAAGTGGTTGGTGGCAGACACATATAATGTATTTCATATAATTATAATGGTAAGTATAACCTTCATATACCTACTAGTTTAGGTTCTAAATGACATGAGGTGGATAGACTTAACAGGAAGATTGGGATTATGTTAATGATGTATATTAAGTTGTGACATAATAAACCATATTGATATATTTATCTTTCTTAATATAGGCTATAAGGACCCAAGGACCTATGATTGGAGTTATAGCACTCTCTTAATAATGAGATTAAAACCCTAATGGCAAAACTTATCTAGTTTCTTCAACAATTAGAGATTTTTGAGGGTTGGCAAATTTTTTGCAAAATAATTTTAAAGGATTGGAGAAGTATGGCTATAAGCATGAAAAAACTTTGAGGGATAAGAAAGAGAAGTGTGATGCAAGGAAGTAGGAGATTCACACATTAATAGCTAATTTAAATGCCCAGAAATTGAAATCTTGGCCTTGAGCAATGATTAAAAGTGATGAAAATGGCAGTTTTTAAGTGGAATTCATAAATAGGAACATCCTATAAGTCTAGTTAATAATAGGGAGAACCCTTATATTAGAGTAGCTACATCAGAAAAGGACGAGGGCTTGGAGTAACAGAAACCTATGAAGGACGAGAAGAGGAAGTATTGGACTGAGAATCAGTGAGGTGGATGAGTTGTCTAGGATATTATAGAAGTCATATTTTTGAAATTCAGATTGGTAGATTTGTATTATTTGGATTAAGTGTGTCACACAAATTCTATTAGTTAGTAGATGTTATGTGTGAGAGAAAAATAGTATATTTTACAATTATTTAAGTTATTAATGAAGTTATCGATTGAAAATCTTCTCGTTGATGTTTATATATACAAATACTTTTATAATTTTTGTTCGTTGGTATTCAAACGATTCATGTATGCAAGTATACATATCGAACAAGTAATATAGTGATAAGAAGAGATTGTTGCCACGAGGACAATGCTTGACTAAGATTATTAACTACCAGAATGACACACGCAAAATTCTATTTACACTCTGAAATAATAATTAAGAATAAGAACAAATAAAAAACTAAAGAAATTAACTAAGAAATTAAGTGAAAAATCAAGTATTAAAAGAGTCTAGGATTTATTCTTCATTTATTAATCCATATTGCACGCTTCAATTTATCATTCCCTTTAATTTCACAATTTGTTTACTAATCTAGGGTTTAATGTAATCACATTTTTTCTTTCAGAATCTCATGAAAATCTACTAATCCCAACCAACCTACTATATTTCTAGGTGAACTCAACCCAAGATTATTGCATAATAGTGAACCCTAATTTGATTGCCTATGATGAATAAGTATGTTTCTATCCATATTCACGAAATGGTCCAGTCTGTAGCAAAAGTCCCAAACAAAGGCTATTCATACCTATCCTAACCCTAAGTATCTTCTTCTGATTCGATCTACAAATCACTCTAGAAGCGATCAATCATCTAGAAGCATTAAAATAAACCGTATAAGCAAACAAGCGATCAATCATCTAGAAGCATTAAAATAAACCGTATAAGCAAACAACCATGAGAGATTAAAAGGAACAATTAAAAATCTAACAAACAATCACCATAGCAAAATCTGAATAATGTTGGTCCCAAAAGCAACCTAAGAGGGGGGAGTGAATTAGGTTGTCTCTAAAACAAACCTTTTTATGTGCTTAATAGAAATTCAAACTTTGTGCACAAATTTGAAAAACTTAAGCACAAATGAATACAACAGATTTGTTAGATTTAACCTTATAGAATCTTAAGAATATTGAGATTAAGAGAATCAAACCAAACTCCCTAGCTTCTCAAGCTTGGAGCTTGCAACTACAAAGAGCTTCTTACAAGGCAACTACCAAGTTCACAACTTGATGTTCAGCCACTAAAAGTCTCTTCAAAGTAGGTGAGACAATAACCTCTTGTACACAAATGAGGATCACTCTTGCTCACACTAATTTCCTTTAGTTGAGCTAAGAGTTTTACACTCACAACCTCCCTTTGTTACAATTGTTATCTCTCCACTCTTACACTTGAAAAAGTCTTACACTTCTAAGAGCAAATTTTCACACTACCTACACTATTACAATACTTGTACCCACTATTTCTCCCAAATAGCTCAAGAATTAATTGTAATCATAGTCAATGTAGAAGTCTATTCTTAATTAAATCAGACCTAGGGGTATTTATAGTTGCCAAATATCTGCTTCCAACAACTTCCCAACGGCTATTTTCTGTTTACTGGAAAACTAGCCGTTGGACCTTTCGAACGGCCGATACAGCAATAGTGCGTCTCGAACAAACTGGCTCTTGGACCGTTCGGACGGCCACTGCAAAACCTGCGTCCGACACTGAGTCCGTTCTCTAAGGGTATTCGTTCGGACGTCCGAGGATGCGTCCAAACATGCGTCCGATCGAAGCGAAGTCTTCTGGAAATATGATCGAACGTTGTTCTTATTCCGAGGCTTGCTTCAAATTCTTTGTGTCGGACGATTACCATCGTCCGAAACTCTGTCATTCGGACAGTCATTTGTGTCCATGAAGTTTTGTGGTTGTTTTGTTCGGACGATCATTTGCGTCCGAACCTGCTTGTTTTTCTACACACTTGTTATCAAACCATTAGTATGATTTGGTCATCATCAAAACATGATATTAACATAACTGGGGTTCAACAATCTCCCCCTTTTTGATGATGACAAATCAATTGGACAATTCAAAAAACAACCATAAAATATGAAGTACTACACAAGAGAATTTGTCCATTATTTCTCCCCCTTTGGCATTATCAAAACATAAGAAGAATAAAGCTCCCCCTAAGTTTATTCTCTCCCTTGAATATAATGAGGACACGGAGAAAGAGAGAATTCATGCAAAGAATTATGATCAATTGCAATTATGATCAAAATAATTTTCGCTCATTCCTTACTAAAAAGCATCATCAAAATAATGAAGCATGTGTGATGCAATTTCTTGTAAAAACAAATCCATTAAAAAGAGAATGCTCCCCCTTTCTTTTGCAAGTAGTGACTTATTATAGACAAAATTTAGGAAAACAAATTTCCTAGCATTCTAAACAAATTCGAACATATAGATGAGTAATATTCAAGAGAACATAGTTCAACTTGATAAATGAAAGCACACAAAACTTTAGATGTTACCCCATTTCAATATGATCTTAGCTCATATGCCTTGAGCACCCTTCATAGATAATCTATCTTGAATTCCTTGGTGCTCTCCAAGCATACCTACATACAAAGTTAAGCAACAACTTTTGGTACCCAAACTTTCTTGGGTCCAATTGGATTAGTAACATGCTTAATCACCCAAATAGAATTTATTCCTAATTTTTCATTTCTTTTAACATAACAATTTTTCTTTATATGGCCGTGTTGATGACAATAATTAGAAATAATGTTCTTATTGCCATAAAATCAAGATTTAGATTTAACAAAGCACAAATCATTTTTTCTAAAGGTGATAAAATTTTTGTTCAAAAACATATTTCTAGTTCTTTTCTTTTCAAAAACATTTTCTTTCTTCGTTTTCAAAGTAACATCAAGATCATCTAATATCTTGTATAATGAAGCTTGTTCTTCCATGATCTTGGTTTTTCCAACAAATTTTTCTTTCAAAACATCATTTTCTTTTGTCAAAAAATTATTTGCTTATGCACAAGTTTTGAGTTGGCACTCAATAAAGTATTAATTTTAATTTTTAACTCTTTGTTCTTAGCATATGATTCTTTCAAACATTCATGCATTTTAAAAATAAATGATTCAACATCATCATTATCACATGAATCATCACAAGAATCACAACTAGAGGATACCTCATTATTGCCAAGTGCCATAAAAGCCATTTGAGCCTCCTCATATTCTTCTTCAACCTCTCCATCCGAATTGCAATCATCCCAAGTGATTTGGAAGTTGTTGAAGTGAGGCTTTCTTGAGTCTTTTCTCCTTTTTGATGAAGCTTTAAATGCTATGCTTCTTTTTCCCTTTGCCTCCTCATCTTGTAGCTTGTATTTCAACTTCAATTCAAGGGAGGTTAGAGAATTGATCAATGAATCAATAGGCAAAGAATTTAAATTTTTAGATTCTTCTATGGCAATGGATTTAGGTCCTCATTCCTTAGGTAAAGCATTCAAAAATTTTCTATTCTTTTTACCCCAAGGAATATTCTTTACCCAAACCTTCCAAATCCTTTACCATATCATTGAACCTACAATACATGTTGTCAATGTTCTCATGAGGTTCCATTTTGAAGGATTCATATTTAGCCACAAGAAGTGACAGGTGAATTTGCTCTCTAATATCTTCACTTCCTTCATGGATTTCTTTCAATTTGTCCCATATCTCCTTGGCCGATATGCAACCTTTTACTTTAGAAAACTCATCTGCATCCAAAGCATTATAAAAAATATTAATGGCTTTAGCATTTAAAGATAAATATATTTTATCTTGTGCATTTAACTCATATCTAGTCTTAGGCCTTAATCTATGAGTATTTTCATCAAGAATATTTGCCTCAAAAGGACCTTCATAAATAATATACCACAATTCAATATTAATAGATTGAACAAAAATTGTTATTCTATCCCTCCAATAAACAAAATTAATTCCATTAAACATGGGAGGTCTAGAAATAGAATTCCCCTCTAAAAACAAAGCATTGTACATTGGTTGCCATGATCTTTACTCTAATGCAATTTAAGCAAAATAAAGAGACCAATGCTATGATACCAATTGCTGGCCCCAAAAGCAACCTAAGAGGGGGTGAATTAGGTTGTCTCTAAAAACAAACCTTTTTATGTGCTTAATAGAAATTCAAACTTTATGCACCAAATAAAAACTTAAGTACAAATGAATACAATAGATATTCAACAATTTAAGCTTAAAGAACAAATAAGAATATTGAGATTAAGAGAATCAAACCAAACTCCCTAGCTTCTCAAGCTTGGAGCTTGCAACTACAAAGAGCTTCTTACAAGGCAACTACCAAGTTCACAACTTGATGTTCAGCCACTAAAAGTCTCTTCAAAGTAGGTGAGACAATAACCTCTTGTACACAAATGAGGATCACTCTTGCTCACACTAATTTCCTTTAGTTGAGCTAAGAGTTTTACACTCACAACCTCCCTTTGTTACAATTGTTATCTCTCCACTCTTACACTTGAAACCAAGTCTTACACTTCTAAGCTCTTTTCACACTACCTACACTATTACAATACTTGTACCCACTATTTCTCCCAAATAGCTCAAGAATTAATTGTAATCAATGTAGAAGTCTATTCTTAATTAAATCAGACCTAGGGGTATTTATAGTTGCCAAATATCTGCTTCCAACAACTTCCCAACGGCTATTTTCTGTTTACTGGAAAACTAGCTATTGGACCTTCCGGACGGCCGATACAGCAAGAGTGCGTCCGAACAAACTGGCCGTTGGACCGTTCGGACGGCCACTGCAAAACCCTGCGTCCGACACTGAGTCCGTTCTCTAAGGGTATTCGTTCGGACGTCCGAGGATGCGTCCAAACATGCGTCCGATTGAAGGGAAGTCTTCTGGAAGTATGATCGGACGCTGTTCTTCATCCGAGGCTTTCTTCAAATTCTTTGTGTCGGACGATTACCATCGTCCGAATCTCTATCATTCATACAGTCATTTGTGTCCGAAACCTATATGTTTTGATCTGCACACTTGTTATCAAACCATTAGTATGATTTGGTCATCATCAAAACATGATTAACATAACTGGGGTTCAACAAATAAAACCTTAGATATTGAAATAATGCATGTTCATGGTCATAAATACATCAAAGGAGAATTTTACAATCATTCTAAAGTATAAAATCACAAAGAAAAGGAAAGACAGGAAAAACTAGTCGTGGCTACGTTCCTCATTCTTTTGCCTTGATGATTCTTCTCTTGAAGATTGATTGACGTTCTCTTGATGATTTTGGGTCCTAAGTCGGCTAATAATTATTCTACGTCATGTTTCTAATGACCTAATATACTTGTTTATAATGTTTCCTTAGATTTTACAAAGTTATAGGTAAAAAATGCCACAGGAAGTCTAAACTCGCGAAAAACATATTTTTTCCCGTTTCAGGCCACCATGTGGGCTGGGCGCGGCTTAGGTCCTCTAGGCGCAGCCTTGCCAGCCTTGTTGCTTGACCTCACATTTTACTCCATTTCCGTTCTATTTTGTCCGTTATGTTTCATTTCTGTCTCGTTTGACCCCCGAAAGACTTCAAACCTACCAAAGCACCATTAAATACATAAATAAATGTATTTAAACACTAAAATACATAAAATACTTTTTAACACAAAACTCCAAAATTACCAAAATATCCCTACTTATTAAATACAAAGTTTTAGAATACAATTAAAAGCCAAACTAAAATGCTTGTAAATAACTCTCTTTTAGAGAGTTAACACACTCTCAACTTGAACTTTTACTCCTCTCGAAGGAAACACATAAAGCAAAACAAACATAAAATACATGACACATAACTTTCTTCAATATGTCAATTGTTGTAATAAAGAAAAACTAAACAAGTACAGGAATGAATTCAACATGTATATGAAAGAACCTTGCTAAAAAATCCAAAAACATAAGTGCTAACTCTCCATTCACGAAAGTAGATATCATCACTCACTAATCGATGATAGCCCATTGAACAATGAATGCAAACCAAGAACATGTATGTGGTCTTTAAATCTTGTAACATAGGCTAAGAATTTTGGTAGATTAATATTTGGATAAAAGAAGCTCTTATCACCGTAAATACATTAGTGAATACTTAAACCATAACCCTTCAAAAAATCCCCCCTGACTACCATAACATTCAACCAACTACCACTTCTGAAGGCAAAAACACACATTCTTCATTACAACTAGCAAGAATTATCTTTCTTTATTCACAACACTTAACACATTTTTTTTCTTTTTTCCTTTTTTCTTTTTTCAACACTAATTTTATTTATTTTTAATTCTTTCTTTCAACACATAACACAGGGGAAAAACAAGCCATATAATTTGACTTTTTCCCCAATAACACTTCCTTTCCTCTAACCACCATTGCATCATACTTATAGTACTGATACCCAAGGGAACCAACACTAACTATTAAGATGATGGGTAGAAAGAATGATAAAATAAAAAGGTAAATTAACTAAATAATATGGTTTTTCAAAAAATAAGGCTTATAAGGTTCAAGAATACAGGGACTCTAGGGATAAAATGTCAATCGGGTAGACTTTTTGGCACAAAAATAAAAAAAAACTTGCCTAAATCATTTCCTCAGTTCAAAATCCACTTATATTTTGCAAGTATTAAATCACGCATAATTCCCACAAATGTCAGAAGCTAAACAAATATAGCAAGGCAATTATGATTAACACTCAGTGGAAAATTATCTCGCTTTCACACTCTCATTCAAGGGAAGATATTTATTTGTATAGTGGTAATACTTCACAATTCAAAGGAATTAAAAAGCAAAGAAACTTATATACACTTTCAATACACACATTCTAGTAAGAATAGTTTCACTATGAAATATTTTTAAACTCACGACACATATTCATAAAGTTAATGAACACAAACAAAACACCTAAAAACAAAAAATCTTTTTAGTTTAGTCCTCAACAATACTTTAGGGAAAGAGAGTATTGAAATCCTAAAGGTTACCATCCGGGAGTTAAGGAATCTTTTATACAAACAGATCCTCAATTTGAAGACCAAACTAACAAAAACTACCTAAAAATCAAAAATCTTTTTGTGTTTTCTCAAAAAATGTTTATAAAATAACCCTAAATTTGATTATAGAAACCCTAAGTTTTAACAAATACACCATCAAACTTAAACATGAACAAAAACAAAAACTTCAAAAAAAATTAACCTTAGCACTTAGCACATAACCACATTCACATCACCAAAATACAAACACCACACCCCAACTTAAAAAAAGAAAAAAAGAATGTTCTCAATCTTTCACACTATAACTAAAAACATTAGAACATTCTAAACAATAAAAGGTAATCAAACAACAAAAGAGTAACACTCTCCTTCAATTTAGTTTCAGCTTGGTCAATCATCCTCTTCATCGTCCTCTTCCTACACTCCTGACCCATTTTTCTTGAGATTAGTTATTCTTCATATCAATTTTACCAAACTCTTTTGGGCTACCAAAAATAGAATATAGTTTAGGTCCAATACATGTAGAAGTCCTAGAGACCCAAAAAGTTTTAAGAGCTGGATAGTATATTAAGGTCTACTTAGATACTCTATATAAATTGAGGTAGGCCCTGTCTTTATTCATTCTAAATTTTACTCAATACTTACTGTTTCTAGAGTTTGAGGGCTTCTCTCGTTAGCATTTTACCTCTCTTAAACTTGTTAATGACTTGAGCATCTAAGTTTCTACTAGGGATAAAGCCTCGTCCCTTCCTAACAGGCTTTTACAAACTCTAGGGGACTACTTATTGGAGTTGGACATTTAAGTAACGTCTTGGAGTCAATATTTTAGCAATGTTTATGGGAATAGAACCTAAGATCACTGAAACCCCACTTTTTTAAAAAAAATTAATCTTCAAGGAATACAAAAAAGAGGAAAATTCTTACATGGACTATGCCATGGACCTCTTGCTCCATATTGAGTTACATCATCCAATATCATCCCACATCATCTAGGTGTGTCATGTGGTTCAAAATATACTAAGGGGTCCATGCATAGGACCCGGTCCATGTAAAGATTTTCCCAAACTAACAAAGAAGAATACTATCCGTATAGATTGCTAATAATGGGACATTATTTAGTGAATAATATTTAGTCCCTGACTTTTGTGATTTTTGGAAAATTATACTGACTTTTGGAACAATGGAATGTTGTTTGGATTTGAAATAATGTTTCGATATAAGTATTTGGATTGCAAGTAATGAATATTTATTATATGAAGAATATATTTTGTTGTTCAAAAATATTTTGAAAAACTAATACACTATTGTCCTAATATCATTTTCTTTTAGTATTTTTAACATGTATAATTTAATCTAAGAGATTGTTCTTTGTTTTTAGTGAGCAAGAGTTCTGACTGACAACATTCATCCAACACACTCTTCGATAGACATTATCTGAAGTGTAAGCCATCTTTCTGTCCAGTGTTCGATAGTTTATCTGCAAGTATTGCATGCAAAATGAACATTCGAACCCCTAAACAATCTTTCAAGAAATAGAAGAGTGGTTTTATTTTCTGCAACTAAGATCTACAGCACTGCAGTTTCTAAATTTTTTTGTGTATTAAACCTATACTACAAATTGAAATCCATAAAATATTCATATCATAAATAATTATGAGATTTTTGAAGGTAACACATCTCTTAATACAAATACCACTACAAATCACAAATGAAATAGATAAATTTGACAGGTATGAAGCTTTTCACCTATGCTTGCCAAAATGCCATATCAGCTGTAGCCAATTCGTAATTCTAGAATGTGTTCATGTACCACATACATTAAAGTATGTCAAAAAGGTATGGGTATACCTCATGGTATCTCCCTCTTGCTAGAGTGTCTCTCTCTTATTTTTAAAAGTCTTACACCTTAGTTGGTGGTGTCTGTACTTTTCTTCCTCAACCAAGCCACTTTCCTTCCGTACTAATGCATCAGCCACTGAATTAGCTTCTTTGTACGTATGTTGAACCTCAAAAGATCCGAATGTGATAAGATGGTGAATATGATGAACAATTGGATTAATCTGCCAAGTAACAAAAGACTGTCTTGTATGATCATATCAAATAGTATTCGTGAATCCATTTCCAATACACCAATGCAAACACCAAGACTCGAGAGCAACTGAAGCCTTTTTAGGAAACCCATTGCCTTAGCATATATGCTTGTAACATAACCTACAGAAAATTCAAATCCAACAATAACCCAGCTGTTGGAATCTCGAACTATCCCCTCGCAACTGGGTTGTCCAGTATTAACTAGGGTAGACCTATCAAAATTAAGCTTAAAGACACTAGAAGGAGGAGGTCGCCATGCAATGGACATGAACCGTGGACATGTAGTGTTCATTTGCACTATAGGTAAATGAATGTGGACTTTAAATCCTTTTATGATACTAGCATCAATAATTCCAGCCATTATGTTATTAATCAAGCTTGTAAAGGATGGGAACAAACCTTCGTGCATGTATTTAGTTCGGTCTGTCCATAAGTTCCAAAAATAAGCACCGGAACCAACCCGAAAAGTTACTTTCATCCTTAGACTTTGTAGCTATCCATCCAATTATATAACCAATATATCAAAGGGCTTGTGTTCAATGGCAAAACATTTAATTTGACACTAAAATAATGCCAAATCGAAGATGCAAAGGTACAAGTTGAGAACAAAAGATCCATCTTATCTGAATGCTCACATATAGGGCATTTAGAAGGGCCATGAAAACCAAACTATGTGAGAACTTATGGACATGGGAGAAATTCAATGAGTAGTTTCCCATGAAAATAGACATCTTAATGGGAATCCTTGCACTTCAAATTTGCTTATGGGAGAAGGCATTGTTCTTGCAATGCCGAATATTCTAATAAGCTTCTTTAACCGAAAACTTACCTAAACTTGTGGATTACCAAATAACTCCATCCGGTTCATTCGAGATGTGATGCCCTAACTAGGACTCTAACCCTTAATCCAATTGAGTGCCTTCTCAGTTCTCGCTAGGATTGTGTAATAAAATCACAATAATAAATCAAGACTTGAAATCCAAACATAAGCTATACATATATGTTCTTAAAACAAACTTAATATTTAATACATGCCATCCAACTACCAAAACATAAACAAAATACAACTCATATTTTAGTACAAACTTACAAACCGTCAACTACAAACTGGAACTTATATACATTATGCTACCAACTATATCAATATACACAGCTAAGCACCGCACAACACTTCTCATTAACCATATGTTCTTCACATAAAAACTCGACTCTGTAAGGAAAAACAAATTGTAAAATATTGTGAGCTTACGCCCAGTAAGGTCCCACAAACAAAAACAAATCCATACACCATGAAATAAAACATACAAGGCAGTGAAGAACCAAATGAGACATGTGGAGCAAGTAGTATTCACATAAGGGTGGATACGATTGGCCTCGATTTGAGACCGTGTCTCTTGTTCGCCAAGATGAAAGTGAGCTCTAGATTTGAATAAATCCCTCCAAATAATAAACCTCCAGCAATAACCCAACTCCAAGTGGCCACATAAGATAGGTAAACTCGAGAGTATACGAAAGAAAATCAGACACCCAAAATACCAATGATCGTCTCATCAAAGGAATTTGGGTTGCAAAGCCATAGTAGGTAAACCGTTTCGACTAAGTCCGCTATCAGCTCGACGTGTCTAACCCACATATGGCAAGGGCCCAGTTCTCTCAGTGTGATAAAGTATACAACCAAAAGTACATCATGCACAAGTAAAATTTTACACATAAAGTCACCAAAATTTCCAGTCATAGCATTAAGTTTAATATAGACACATTTATTAAAATTAAAACTAAGAACACTGACCGTTTGGTAGTAGCTTACACAAGAACGTCTTTATTATTCTTTAACATGTTCAATTAAACATAAGTCTCTTATAGGTTATTTTTCCATGAAAATTAAGGAATAAAATGGACACATATTTAAATTATAACATGATGTTAATATAATATGCACAAAGACATAAGGCATAGCCAGTTTAAACTTATTACTCTAATTTTTAGTTTGCTCATGTAAACATTAGGTTGTATTTTTTGAAGCTAAATAGCCCCAAATCTATCACAATTTCCTTAAACTTAAGGTATTCCTATGATAGTTCTAAAGTCCAAGTGAAAACCTGGGAAAATTCAGCCCTTAAGTTCTATTGAACTTGGATTATCCTTGAGTCTACGAACTTATAAGTTAGATTATACAACTAACAAAAAAAAAAAAAAGGGACATCCCGCACACAACTGTCTACTATAGCAAACATAATATGATGCCATACCTTCAAGTTGCCCAAACACAATTATACAAAGATACTTATACTAACATCCATACAGCCCATATTTACTCCTAAAATAGCCCAAAATCTTACCTATGCTAAGTGTTTAATAGAACTAAAACTTACATGGTGATAATATAACATTAAGCAACAATTTACGGAGCTATCGTTTGTGTATTTCAATTTGCAAGAATTTTCAATTGCATAAAAAAACAACACAATTCATACTATATGAGTCATATACACTTAAAACTTGCTTCTCAACATGTGGTTAACTTGTTGGCTAATGTTATCATGTACAAAAACAACCTCCAACAACCCTTATACATAATTAGAACTCTACCTAGTTTAGTGGAAACTTATTTATTTCAAATTAGTTATTCTAGGTTTGTTTGCTCATACAAAACTAAATTAACCATAACCTAGGTTGAACAGAATCTAAATCACATAATCACACAAAATAAATTGGTCCCAAGTTCAGCCAATTATTCTCAAACACTTAAAATAGCCCATTACAACATCAATTATACTTATATAAAGACTTAGAATTGTAGCAGGCAAAACGAATTATATCTTAACAAAAACTTAATCAAAAATGCATATTTATATCAGCTATCAAGTATATGAACATAGGATTATAGTAGGTTAATGAAAGAAGTTGATACTTTCTAAATTTTCTTGTTTTCTCCCTTGCTTTCTCTCAGCTTTCTTACTCTCTTTTTCTTCTATTTTGTTGCATTTTTGTTACTTATTTTGCTGAATTCTCTACTATTCCTAAGTAGTACAAATAGGTCTAATTATATTGAAAACAATTTGTTGCTTGGTGGCTACTTACCTCCTACTAGCTTAAGTTTATTCACCAACCTGTTGTTTTTTAAAAAAAAAAAAAAAACCAAAAAGAAATCTAAGATTTCACTATTATCCTCATGTTCTCCAAATTGTCAATTTACTCTCCTAATGTTTACTTAGTAACTAACTATGTTTTAAGTACCAAACCAGCTTATAAACCGGCAAGAGTAATTTCTGTTTCCAACCAGATAGCCGATGTTGAATTTTCTCCATAATATATTGAAATGACTGATTCACTTCGGACCGTTATGGAGAAAACATCCAAGATAATGAATAGGAAACATCGTATGTCTAATGCCAAGTAGCCGCTCCCATAACCCTAGTTGTCTCGGCTTTAGCTGACGAAAGGCAAATAAAGAACTTTTGTTCAAATTAATCTTCTGCCCCGACCCAAGCTCATAGGTCTTCAAGAAGTCCCGCAGCTGCTGAATTGACTTGTCAACATACCCTCTTGAAAAAATGACCATATCATTGGCAAAAGCAAGAAGAGATATAACCATGCAATTTCTCAGCCAAGCATATGGAGTAATCTTCTTCTGATGAGCCAAATTATTTAAGCCCCCAGAAAGCACCTCTGAGCCAATGATGAAAAGTAAAGGTGATAAAGGATCACCTTGTTTGATGCCTCTAGACAATTTGAAGAAGCCAGCAGATTCACCATTGATCAAAATTGAAAACCAACTACTCCTCAAATTGTTTAAAACCAAATTACAGAATGATGTATGAAAACCAGACTTGAGTAGAAGACGTTCGAGAAATAACCAAGAGACTCAATTGAAAGCCTTCACCTTGTCTAGTTTGAGAATAATATTATTCCCACGTGACTTTCTGTCTATGGAAAACACCATCTCCTAAGCCAATAAAATATCGTCTGACATATTGCATCATTTAACAAACCCTGCTTGTTCTGATCAAATAATCTGTAGAAGCAAGCTAGATAAAAAATTAGCACACAATATTTTATGAAAAAAAATAACTATATTGACAAAATTGCATAAAGAAATCGGCTAGAAATCTACAAAAGTGCTTGGATTATCTTTTTGGGAATTAGGACAATTAAGGCATTTTGTCGAGGAATAGGAACACCAATAAAAAATTCTTGGACTGCACTCAAGAGATCATTCACTATGATATCCCAGCAAGTGGCGAAGAAGACCCCTGAAAAGCCATCTGGGCAAGAAGCACTTTCCTTGTCCATTTGAAAAACCACCTGATAAACCTCATCTATAAAAGCTGGTTTGATCAAGTCTATATTTTGATTAGCCGAGATGATAGTAGCAATGTTATGCAAAAGAGTTTCCATGGCTTGAGAATCAATTAACTCATTCGTGAGCAGATATTTAAAAAAATTGACCTCCTCAGCTTTGATATCTTCTAAATCTGTCAACCAAGTTCCATTACCCTTTTTTGTTCTCTTTATCGATAATTCTTCTCTCTTATCCAACAAAGTGGCATGAAAAGAATTTTAAGTTGGAATCACTGTGAAACCCAGTATTTTACTAGCCTTGTTCTTTGATTTTTCACTGATTTAAAATATTTTTCATATTATTTTTAGTCATAAAGTACTTCAACTTATTCGTTTATCAATTCGACAAATTTTTCGGTTTACGCGATTTCGGTTCCGGTATAACAGGTCAAAAAATCTTGATAAGTGTATAAGAGACAGGATTATACACATAGTGATTGTATAAGAGACAGATACTTCATATCCAAGAAAATTTAGGGGGAAAATTAGGAAGAGAAGTTCGGCCAGCAGTCAATTTGGAGAAAATTTGGTCAAAGTTCGGCCAGCTATTTGGGTCAACCTTGAAATCTTTTAGTCTTCTTCTTGCTTTGTTTCTTCCTCATTTCTCCTAGCTGCTGGCCGAACTTCTCTTCCCCATTTTCCCCCAAAATTTTCTTGGATATCAAGTATAAATCACTTGGAATGTAAGATTTTATGTATTTTAGCACTTTATGGCTTATGGGCTTTATCGCTATGATCCAAGCTTTAATTTCAAGTTTTGTAGGATTCTTTATGGCTGAAAAAAAAAACCCTAGGATGCAGCCTTATATGTTATGATTTATGTATGTTATGGGTTGTTTTTAGTGTTTTGAAGGTTGGGAAGTGATTGGAGTTGATTTTTAACAACTTTCCACGGTTAGATTACATATTTTAAGATTATGAAGAGGGGTTTTGTCTTCCATATGTGGCCCTAGAGTGTTATGCTATGAATGCTTATGTCTATGCATATAATGATGTTTTAAGAGTGTTTTAAGGTTAGTTTGGATAGGAATTGAGACTTGAAACCAAGTGGAATTGATTTCCCTTCATTTTGTAAGTAAGCGGAAGTTTGGTGCAGCTAGGATAATTTGGATAATTGGTTATGTTTGAAGGGTCTTTAATGATCTTTTGATGGTTTTAGGTGTTTTCCTTTGTTGTGGGATGCTATTGATATAGTCCCGGCTATTGCTCGTGTGAATCTTTCCGTTTATGCATTGGTTGGTTAGAATATGTTGTTTTAGTTGGGTTCACACCAAGGTCTGTATAAGAGACAGAGAATTGGATTTTGTTGGCGGAAACAGGCGTAACCTACTTACAGCCTAGGAGAGGCGAAGTTTTTTCGGTTTTTCTGGAAAACTGAGCTTATTATCTCCTAATCTAGCTGTAATACGAATTTGAGGGGTTAACTAAGTGTTTTGGCTGGGGTTTTAGCTTGTCGAAGTTGGTCGGAATTTGTGAATAGGTCATTTTTGACCAAAGAGTTGTTGGTGTCGTTTTCTATCGTTTCGCGTCGTTTTCGCTTCCCTAGTCATTCTTTAACTTCTACATCTCTTCTAAGAGTCCTCTTATACCTGTTTTAGGTACCACGCCACCTACCGCCGGCGATCGCGTTCTGTGATCATTTGTGCAGTTTTTGCTTTGATAGGTGGGTAACATAGACCCTCTTCCACTTGTATTTTGTTTAACGACTTTCGAAATATGTTTGGATGGATTTTAAAATGTGTATGATAATGTTTGGAACTGCACTTTTACCAAGTTTTGGAACTATTACATATGAAATCGGGACCAAGCTATTTTATGTTAATCAATTGATATGTTTGCAAACTCTTTTGATATGAAAGCATTTTATGACTGTTTTGGCTCATAGGTGACCTAGGTATATAATTTTCAGATGTGTTTGGAAATGTTTGATTTGAGGAGAACCGGTTCTATAGTCAAATGGGACGCCATGGTAACTGCTATGACTGTTATGAACTATTTGATCGGGGTCTTGTGCTGGGATAACTTGACCTCCAGGTCAGACTAGTAGGTGTGGTAGATTACTAGATCTGGCTAGTACTGTAGGTCATACCTTTGAGCCTAAAAGATACTCATGCTATTTTATTATATTCCGGATTGAAACTGTACTTGGATTTGTTCGCTATGCTTTAGCATACTATGTTTTGAAATGATTGGATCTTTTTGGCTATGTTTTGGACATGCCTGACGTTTAAATGGCATGAGACATTTTAGTAAACTACTTATGATTATGGTTTATTGACGTTTAAATGGCATGAGACATTTTAGAAACTGCTTCATGACTATGGTCTTCACAAATGTTATTATCTTTATGTTTTCTTTTTATCGCAATGCTTGGCCCCATTTGAAGAGCTTTTATGATATCCACTGAGCTAGTTATGCTCACCCCACGTGATTTATAATTTTTCAGATTAGGTGCTCGTTTTTTATCTGATGCGTTAGCGACTTTTAGATTTTCTCCGATTCCAATGTGAACAAAGAGACAGGTCTGTGAGTGTTATAAGCTTCTCTTTTGTTTGGAGAGGGGTAGTGTATTAATAGGTTTTGTATTGATGAACTTTGTTTTTGTTGTAGCATCTTTTGTACTAAGAAGAAATTTTGTAATTCGCATTTTTTTTGTGTAAAATGAAATATTCGGTTTTATAGTTAAGAAATGGTTTGATGGTTCTATTACATTGCGGTTAAGTTTGTACTAAGACTGTCGGCTGGGCCATAACTAGATGGGCCACCCCTGTACCATTAGCGCAGCGTGTTACGGTAGAGACAATTTTGAGTCTCTTATACACAGTCTAGATGTGTATAAGAGACAGCCTAAGGTCCAGTAATAGGTATTCGATGAGTCTTTCGAGGTTTAAAAGATGTGCTCGGGCTTAGAACTCCTTTAGCTCCGCAGGTTGTCTCTTATACACATCTAGATGTGTATAAGAGACAGCCCACGCCTCGCTCCGAATCCAGCTGGATGGCTAGATTATACATCTCCTCATAAGTCTGGGGACGACCCACTATCAGCTCTCTCCAAAGCTCAGCTCTAAGACCCTTTCGAAAAGAAGAGCTGTCTGGCATGACGAGCAGCAGCGTATGTATCATTTTCGAAAGGGTCTTAGAGCTGAGCTTTGGAGAGAGCTGATAGTGGGTCGTCCCCAGACTTATGAGGAGATGTATAATCTAGCCATCCAGCTGGATTCGGAGCGAGGCGTGGGAGAGATCGAGATACCTTTCAGAGGGGTCAGAGCTCTGCGCCAGAGACAGCGTCCGAAATGTTCAACGATCTCGGCCTCGGCCGATCGCGTGGGACATCGGCCGGACAGGACTTTAGCACCTCCACTGGGAGTAGGAGTCGTGGTCGACAGGTGGTTTCCTAGGAGGGTCCGTCGACAGTTCTTCTGTTTCTTCTTGATTTGGAGCCACCTCGAGATCTTAGTCGGTGACAGTTGGCAGCCGTCGCCGCCATGCCGATCTTGTGGTCGACTACACTGGGAGTGTTATTGGAGGACTGGAGCTTGCTTTAATTGTAGCGCGGCCATTTGATCGAGATTGTCCTAAGGTCGCACCAAATCGAGGCGACTAGTGGAGTGCGGGGTGGTCCGCCCGAGGACAAGAAGCGGAGGACTCGGGCGGTGCATGCGTTGAGTCGCAGCAGCCGATCGGACCGATTCAGAGTTGCGGCACTATCTTAGTGAATTCCATACCTGCTTATGCTTTATTTGATTGTGGGGCATCACATTCATTTGTAGCTAGATGTTTTCTTAGATGTCTGTCCGATAAACCTAGATGGTTAGAGGATCCTTATAGAGTGGGGACCCCAGACGGGAAGGTTATGGAGTCTAGGTTTATTTTGGAAGGTTGTCGGTTAGAGTTTTGTGATAGGAAGTTTGAGGCTGACCTTATTCAGTTACCGATAACCGACTTTGATTTAATTTTAGGTATGGATTGGTCCTTTGTACACATCTACTTGTGTATCAGAGACAGTCTGAAACTATCCAAATACCTGTACTTCTTTAAGATTACATTTGCGGTCCGGATATTATCAATTGAGGGTGAAGGAAGAGGATTAGTGTACCTAAGACAGCTTTTCGGACTCGCTATGGCCACTACGAGTTTTTGGTTATGCCTTTTGGTTTAACTAACGCCCCTGCAGCCTTTATGGAGTTGATGAATAGGGTGTTCAAGGACTATGTTGATGTATGTGTAGTGGTCTTCATCGATGATATCCTGGTTTATTCTTCGAGCGAGAAAGTTGTATTACAGCTATTTAGGAGCAGTTTTGAGCTTGTTGAGGAAAGAGCAGTTGTATGGTAAGCTTAGCAAATGCGAGTTTTGGCTTCGGAGTGTTGCATTTTTGGGTCATGTGGTGTCAGAGGAAGGGGTTTCTGTAGATCCCAAGAAGATTGAGGCCATTGTTGATTGGCCTAGACCTACCACAGTGACATCACTAGCTTAAGCATAGGTTGGTGACAGCCGGTGTTGACTTTACCTTCAGTTCGGAGGATTTGTGGTTTATAGTGATGCTTCTCGAGTGGTTTGGGTTGTGTTTTGATGCAAGGAGATAAGGTGATAGCTTATGCGTCGAGTCAACTTAAGCCGCTGGCGAATTATCCTACTCATGACACGGAGTTAGCTGCGATAGTGTTTGCTCTCAAGATTTGGAAGCATTACTCGTATGGAGAGCGGTGTGAAGTGTTCACCGATCATCAAAGTCAAGTACCTCTTCACTCAAAACCCTGTCTCTTATACACATCTAGATGTGTATAAGAGACAGGATGATAGCTAATGGTCAGGTCATATGGAATGTCGGTACGCGGTGGTGGAGGTGGTGGAGCAACGGGAGGTCGCTCAGTCAATACAATGGCTTATCTGATTTGTCAGTTTGAGGCTTTGAATTTGGAGGTTGTTGAGTCTACTGGGCAGACTTTGGCAGCATTGGTTGTTCAATGAATCTACACTGATGGATCGCATTAAGGTGTCCCAGTTAGATGATCCTGAACTACGGAAAGTAATGTTGAGAGTACAGAATGGTGAGACCTCAGAGTTTCAGGTTAGAGCTGATGGTAGCTTGTGGCGAGACAGACGTTTATGTGTGCCGAATGACTCCGAATTGAAAAGAGAACTGATGAAAGAAGCTCACTCTTCGCGCTTATCTATTCATCCTGGGGGTACGAAGATGATCTATAGGGACTTGAAAATGAGATTTTGGTGGCTCTGGAATGATCCTGGGAGAGATAGCTGAGTTTGTGGCTTGAATCTACTTGAGAGAAGATGTAATGCTCAGAGAGTGGAGCAATTGCTGTTGTGTAGAATGTTTGGTGAATTCCTACTTTGGAGTCATTAGTGAAGTTATATGATCAAGAGATTGTCCGTTTGCACGGTGTGCCTAAGAGCATTATTTCTGATCGCGATCCCAGGTTTGTATCCAGGTTCTGGACAACCTACCAGAGAGCTTGTGGCACAACTTTGAGTCTTAGTACTGCTTATCATCCTCNATAAAGTGTATGTGAAAGTATCGCCGACTAAAGGGGTAGCTAGGTTTGGGAAAGGTGGAAAGTTGAGTCCATGCTATATAGGCCCCTATGAGGTATTGAACAAGGTTGGTGATTTGGCATACCAATTGGCTTTGCCTCCGGAGTTGTCTAGACATCATAATACCTTCCATGTCTCTCAGTTGAGGAGGTATATCCCTGATCCCTCTCATGTGTTGAGCCATGAACCTTTAGTAGATCGGGAGGACACGACATACGAGGAGGTTCCGAAGAGGATCTTGGATCGACAAGATAAGACATTGAGGAATAAAGTTATCCCCTACGTGAAGGTTTTATGGTCTAATCATTCTGGAGCCAAGCATTGCGGGATTGAATTCTCATGAGATCGAAGTATCCAGCTTTGTTTGCTTCGTGATTTCGTAAGTTTCGAGACGAAACTTTGTTTAAGGGGGGTAGAATGTGAAACCCAGTATTTTACTAGCCTTGTTCTTTGATTTTTAACTGGTTTAAAATGTTTTTCATATTATTTTTAGTCATAAAGTAATTCAACAATGGCCTCAATCTTCTTGGGATCTCGATTTCGGATCCTCTTCGGGTCTTATACAGTCAAAAAATTGGACTAAGTGTAATGACTGCATTTAATGTGTGAGTGTTGTATGATAGCTGAAACTTCAGAAAAAAATGATAATAAAGTAGCAAAAATTAGTTTTTGGGTTAAATAGTCACCTTGGAATCTATTTGGTCAGATGATGGGAACTATTTGGACTAAAAAGATTTCAAGGTTGACCCCTGTCTCTTATACACATCTAGATGTGTATAAGAGACAGCAATCCTCCTTACCAACCAAATTTTGTCTCTTATACACATCTAGATGTGCCCAGAAATGCTCAACATGAGCCTCCTCGCTCGGAGAATAAACCCTGTCTCTTATACACATCTAGATGTGTATAAGAGACAGACTTTAATTTCAAGTTTTGTAGGATTCTTTATGGCTGAAAAAAAAAACCCCCTTTGCAGCCTTATATGTTATGATTTATGTATGTTATGGGTTGTTTTTAGTGTTTTGAAGGTTGGGAAGTGATTGGAGTTGATTTTTAACAACTTTCCATGGTTAGATTACATATTTTAAGATTATGAGTTGGGGTTTTGTCTTCCATATGTGGCCCTAGAGTGTTATGCTATGAATGCTTATGTCTATGCATATAATGATGTTTTAAGAGTGTTTTAAGGTTAGTTTGGATAGGAATTGAGACTTGAAACCAAGTGGAATAACCAACTTGTTGGCAGGAGGATAACCTACTTACAGCCTAGGAGAGGCGAAGTTTTTCGGTTTTTCCGGAAAACTGAGCTTATTATCTCCTAATCTAGCTGTAATACTGAATTTGAGGGGTTAACTAAGTGTTTTGGTGGGGTTTTAGCTTGTCGAAGTTGGTCGGAATTTGTGAATAGGTCATTTTTGACCAAAGAGTTGTTGGTGTCGTTTTCTATCGTTTCGCGCGTTTTCGCTTCCCTAGTCATTCTTTAACTTCGGATCAATCTCTCCTTGAGTCCTCTTATACTGTTTTAGGTACCACGCCACCTACCGCCGGCGATCGCGTTCGTCACCATTCTGTACTCTCAACATTACTTTCCGTAGTTCAGGATCTGTCTCTTATACACATCTAGATGTGTATAACGACTTTGAAATATGAATTGGATGGATTTTAAAATGTGTATGATGTTTGGAACTGCACTTTTACCAAGTTTTGGAACTATTACATATGAAATCGGGACCAAGCTATTTTCTATGTTAATCAATTGATATGTTTGCAAACTCTTTTGATATGAAAGCATTTTATGACTGTTTTGGCTCATAGGTGACCTAGGTATATAATTTTAGATGTGTTTGGAAATGTTTGATTTGAGGAGAACCGGTTCTATAGTCATCCATGGGACGCCATGGTGATCGTATAAGAGACAGATATTATAGTTTAAGATTTCTTTTATCGCAATGCTTGGCCCCATTTGAAGAGCTTTTATGATATCCACCGAGCTAGTTATGCTCACCCCACGTGATTTATAATTTTTGATTAGGTGCTCGTTTTTGACTCTCCATCGCGTTAGCGACTTTTAGATTTTCTCCGATTCCACATTCTTGGTAGGACTCTGCGGATAATCTTCCAAGCTTCTCTTTTGTTTGGAGAGGGGTAGTGTATTAGATAGGTTTTGTATTGATGAACTTTGTTTTTGTTGTAGCATCTTTTGTACTAAGAAGAAATTTTGTAATTCGCATTTTTTTGTGTAAAATGAAATATTCGGTTTTATAGTTAAGAAATGGTTTGATGGTTCTATTACATTGCGGTTAAGTTTGTTGCTCTGTTCGTTTGTGCCTTGCGCTTTGGGCCGGTGTACCATTAGCGCGGCGTGTTACGGTCCCATTTTTGAGGCGTGACATTAAGTGGTATCAGAGCATAGGTTTGAATCCTAAGTCCAGTAATAGGTATTCGATGAGTCTTTCGAGGTTTAAATCGATGTGCTCGGGCTTAGAATTATATAAGATTCTGTTTTGCTCACGACATTACAGGATCTGTGGAATTCTTTGACCTGGAGTTATTGATTGACTTGTTTTGGGGGGTTTTGAGAGGTCCTTGCTTATGTAATCTTTGTTGTACCTCTTTTGTTGAATCTTGAAGAGTTATTCTTTGCTCATGATTTCGTCTTTGACTCTTATCAGCTAGTATGCCGCCTGGGACGCGTTTTGGTTCTAAAGGTCGCGGTAGAGGCTCGGCACAGCAGGACCCTCAAAGAGGGCCAGCTGTCTTAGGTACATCAAAGCACCTATGCTTAACATACATAAAGCTAACATGTCAATGAAGAGACATGTTCCACTTGGCCTGCGGTCTACAATAGGGACGAGGCAGGGCCGTTAGCACAAAATCCTCCTTCCTGGACCGCCAGTGGTTGATTATGGCGCCATTGCGGTGGTTGTGGCACAGCCATGTTATTCGACAGTTGGAAATCAGCGACCTCCCGTTGCTCCACTGACCTCCACCACCGCGTAACCACATTCATCCCTGTTTCAGACGCTCAAGAAGGCCACCACTTGGCCTACGTTTGATGGGGCTCGGATCCGCAAGGTATAAGAGACAGCAATAGCTCAAGCCAACGCCTTTGCCTCATATTCAGCTGTCTTTTGGAGTCACGGAGATCTTTGGCTATTCCTTTCCTGGTTGCTGAGGCGGCCCTGTCGTGCCAACACCGTCCAATTCCAAGCTGCCCACAGGGAGACGACTGTGACTTGGGAGATATTCAGGAGCGATTTCTTCCGCTTACTTACAAAATGAAGGGAAATCAATTCCACTTGGTTTCAAGAGATGTGTATAAGAGACAGGATGATAGTGGGTCGTCCCGGACTTATGAGGAGATGTATAAGAGACAGGAATAGATAAGGAGCGAGGCGTGGGAGAGATCGAGATACCTTTCAGAGGGGTCAGAGCTCTGCGCCAGCACAGACAGGCCAGACTAGCCGACCATTTCAGTCTCAGCCTCAGTCTCAGTCGCGTGGACAGTCGGCCCGGACAGGGACTTTAGCACCTCCAGCTGGGAGTAGGAGTCGTGGTCGACAGGGTGGTTTCCCTAGGAGGGGTCCGTCGACAGGTTCTTCTGTTTCTTCTTCAGTTGGGAGCCAGCCTCAGAGATCTCAGTCGGTGACAGTTCAGCAGTAACCTGGTCCCCACTCTATAAGGACCTTATAGAGTGGGGACCCTGGACGGGAAGGTTTTGGAGTCTAGGTTTATTTTGGAAGGTTGTCGGTTAGAGTTTTGTGATAGGAAGTTTGAGGCTGACCTTATTCAGTTACCGATAACCGACTTTGATTTAATTTTGGGTATGGATTGGTTGGCGGCTAATGGTGCGACGATTGATTGTAAAGAGAGGTATGTGATGTTTCAGATGCCTGGTTTAGATACGGTGATTTTTCGTGGGAATGAAAAGAAGCCCAAGAGTAGGATTCTGATTAGATCAGCAGTGAAGGCAAATAAGGCAGCTAGGCCTCTTTTGTACACAATTATTTGTAATTATGTGATAGACTCGATAAAGTAGAGCCAGCATTGAGGATATCCTAGTGGTTAGGAGTTTCAGACGTGTTTCCCAGGAGGCTGCCAGTTTACCTCCGTCGCGGGTTGTCGATTTTGAGATTTGCTTAGAGCCAGGGGTGGCACCAATTTCAAAGGCCCCCTACCGTATGGCACCTGCGGAGCTAAAGGAGTTGAAGGAGCAGCTTCAAGAACTCTTGGACAAGAAATTCATTCGTCCAAGTGTTTCACCTTGGGGAGCACCGGTCTTATTTGATCAAAATATGCCTTTTGGTTTAACTAACGCCCCTGACGATGGCTGTCTCTTATACACATCTTCTCGAGTGGTTTGGGTTGTGTTTTGATGCAAGGAGATAAGGTGATAGCTTATGCGTCGAGGCAACTTAAGCCGCAGAATTATCCTACTCATGACACGGAGTTAGCTGCGATAGTGTTTGCTCTCAAGATTTGGAAGCATTACTGTATGGAGAGCGTGTGAAGTGTTCACGATCATCAAAGTCAAGTACCTCTTCACTCAAAAAGAGCTTAATATGAGGCAAAGGCGTTGGCTTGAGCTATTGAAGGACTATGACCGACCATTAGCTATCATCCTGTACACTAATAAAGTTGCCGATGCTTTGAGTCGTAAATCAGTGGCCCTAGTATGGCTCTTTTGATTTGTCGGTTTGAGGCTTTGAATTTGGAGGTTGTTGAGTCTTGGCGAAAAGAGCCATACTCTGTCTCTTATACACATCTAGATGTGTATAAGAGACAGAAATCCAATTCCAAGGTCCTTCACTAGGGAAAGTAATGTTGAGAGTACAGAATGGTGAGACCTCATATTCTAACCAACCAATGGTAACACAAATGGTAAGACAGACATGTGTGCCGAATGACTCCGAATTGAAAAGAGAACTGATGAAAGAAGCTCACTCTTCGCGCTTATCTATTCATCCTGGGGGTACGAAGATGTATAGGGACTTGAAAATGAGATTTTGGTGGCTTGGAATGAAAAGAGAGATAGCTGAGTTTGTGGCGAGATGTTTGGTGTGTCGGAGTTAAGGTGAACACCAAAGGCCCAATGTTTACTACGATCATTGGAGATACCAGAGTGGAAATGGGAGCATATTACTATGGATTTTGTACATGGGTTACCACGGACTAGGCGAGGTAATGACAGTATATGGGTGATTGTTGACCGCCTAACAAAGTCCGCCCATTTCTTACCGATGAAGGTGACCGCTACTTTGGAGTCATTAGTGAAGTTATATGATCAGGAGATTGTCCGTTTGCACGGTGTGCCTAAGAGCATTATTTCTTATTTCTGTATCGCGATCCCAGGTTTGTATCCAGGTTCTGACAACCTACCAGAGAGCTTGTGACACAACTTTGAGTCTTAGTACTGCTTATCATCCTCAGACAGATGGCCAATCTGAGCGTACTATTCAGACATTGGAGGATATGTTGAGAGCTTGTGCCATAGACTTCCAGGGAAGCTGGGATGAGCATGTGATGCTTATGGAATTCTCGTATAATAACAGCTATCACAGCAGCATCGGTATGGCACCATTTGAGGCTTTGTACGGTCGTAAGTGTAGATCACCTTTACATTGGGATGAAGTTGGTGAGAGATCCTTGGAGGGCCCAGATTTGATGCAGGCAATGATTGATAAGATTGCTATTGTTCGCCAGAATTTGAAAGCGGCTCAAGATCGTCAGAAGAGCTGGGCGGATCGCAAGAGAAAGCCAATGGAGTTTGCGGTTGGGGATAAAGTGTATGTGAAAGTATCGCCGACTAAAGGGGTAGCTAGGTTTGGGAAAGGTGGAAAGAGGTCCTGATCCCTCTCATGTGTTGAGCCATGAACCTTTAGTAGATCGGGAGGACACGACAGACGAGGAGGTTCCATCAATCATTGCCTGCAAGATAAGACATTGCCCTCCAGTTATCCCCTACGTGAAGGTTTTATGGTCTAATCATTCTGAGAGAGAAGCTACCTGGGAGCTTGAGAGCCTCATGAGATCGAAGTATCCAGCTTTGTTTGCTTCGTGATTTCGTAAGTTTCGAGGACGAAACTTTGTTTAAGGGGGGTAGAATGTGAAACCCAGTATTTTACTAGCCTTGTTCTTTGATTTTTAACTGGTTTAAAATGTTTTTCATATTATTTTTAGTCATAAAGTACTTCAACTTATTCGTTTTTCAATTCCAAGGTTGACTAAATGTGTATAAGAGACAGAACATCATAGATAACATATAAGGACAAAAGGGGGTTTTTGAAACCAACTTTAAGGAATGGAAAGAGACAAACTTGAAAACTAGCTGGGTAAGGCGCGTCACATCTAGATGGTTAACTCCATATGCTATATTATCACTTTATGACTGATATGGGCTTTACAAAGCATTAATTTCAAGTTTTGCTAGGAGCTCTTTATGGCTGAAAAAAAAAACCCCCTTTGCAGCCTTAAGCTGTTATGATCTATGTATGTTATGGGTTGTTTTTAGTGTTTTGAAGGTTGGGAATGTGTGATTGGGGTTGATTTTTAACAACTTTCCACGGTTAGATTACATATTTTAAGATTATGAGTTGGGGTTTTGTCTTCCATATGTGGCCCTAGAGTGTTATGCTATGAATGCTTATGTCTATGCATATAATGATGTTTTAAGAGTGTTTTAAGGTTAGTTTGGATAGGAATTGAGACTTGAAACCAAGTGGAATTGATTTCCCTTCATTTTGTAAGTAAGCGGAAGTTTGGTGCAGCTAGGATAATTTGGATAATTGGTTATGTTTGAAGGGTCTTTAATGATCTTTTGATGGTTTTAGGTGTTTTCCTTTGTTGTGGGATGCTATTGATATAGTCCCGGCTATTGCTCCTGAATCTTTCCGTTTATGCATTTTGTTGGTTAGAATATGTTGTTTTGAGTTGGGTTGTGCAGGTCCCTTGAATAGCTGGCCCTAGTATGGCTCTTTTGATTTACGACTCAAAGCATCGGCAACCTTATTAGCTTTACCAGGATGATAGCTAAAAAACTGAGCTTATTATCTCCTAATCTAGCTGTAATACGAATTTGAGGGGTTAACTAAGTGTTTTGGCTGGGGTTTTAGCTTGTCGAAGTTGGTCGGAATTTGTGAATAGGTCATTTTTGACCAAAGAGTTGTTGGTGTCGTTTTCTATCCATTTCGCGTCGTTTCGAAACCACTATTTATTGCTCTTATAAATCTACATCTCTTCTAAGAGTCCTCTTATACTGTTTTAGGTACCACGCCACCTACCGCCGGCGATCGCGTTCGTGATCATTTGTGCAGTTTTTGCTTTGATAGGTGGGTAACATAGACCCTCTTCCACTTGTATTTTGTTTAACGACTTTGAAATATGTTTGGATGGATTTTAAAATGTGTATGATGTTTGGAACTGCACTTTTACCAAGTTTTGGAACTATTACATATGAAATCGGGACCAAGCTATTTTATGTTAATCAATTGATATGTTTGCAAACTCTTTTGATATGAAAGCATTTTATGACTGTTTTGGCATTCATAGGTGACCTAGGTATATAATTTTAGATGTGTTTGGAAATGTTTGATTTGAGGAGAACGGTTCTATAGTCATCCATGGGACGCCATGGTGATTTGCTATATCATTATGAACTATTTGATCGGGGTCTTGTCTTTGGGATAACTTGACCTCCGTGTCGACTAGTAGGTGTGGTAGATTACTAGATCTCGCTAGTATCGTAGGTCATACCTTTGAGCCTAAAAGATACTCATGCTATTTTATTATATTCGGATTGAAGCGTACTTGGATTTGTTCGCTATGCTTTAGCATACTATGTTTTGAAATGATTGGATCTTTTTGGCTATGTTTTGGACATGCCTGACGTTTAAATGGCATGAGACATTTTAGAAACTACTTATGATTATGGTTTATTGACGTTTAAATGGCATGAGACATTTTAGAAATTGCTTCATGACTATGGTCTTCACAAATGTTATTATCTTTATGTTTTCTTTTATCGCAATGCTTGGCCCCATTTGAAGAGCTTTTATGATATCCACCGAGCTAGTTATGCTCACCCCACGTGATTTATAATTTTTCGATTAGGTGCTCGTTTTGACTCTCCACGCGTTAGCGCTTTTAGATTTTCTCCGATTCAATTGGTAGGACTCTGCGGATAATCTTCCAAGCTTCTCTTTTGTTTGGAGAGGGGTAGTGTATTAGATAGGTTTTGTATTGATGAACTTTGTTTTTGTTGTAGCATCTTTTGTACTAAGAAGAAATTTTGTAATTCGCATTTTTTTTGTGTAAAATGAAATATTCGGTTTTATAGCTAAGAAATGGTTTGATGGTTCTATTACATTGCGGTTAAGTTTGTTGCTCTGTTCGTTTGTGCCTTACTTTGGGCCGGTGTACCATTAGCGCGGCGTGTTACGGTCCCGTCTTTGGGCCGTGACAATCACTTTCTCTCAACTATTTAATACGAGCCTTTTGCTGGAGAAAGATCTCTTCATTCTTCAAGTAAAACAAAAGATTTCAGCCTATACATCATGCAATTCTGCCCTAGCTTTCTTTGTTCGAACCAATTCATAAACTTTCCTTAGTAGCAACATCCTCATCTACCACCTAGATTGCTTGACAAATATTGCCAAATACATCCATATTCCATTTCTTTAGCTTAACCTTGAGGCACCTTAGTTTCAAGCTAAATGCCAATATCCCCAAATACATGTCACTCATTGGTTGACAATCCTATTCCTCTCTTTGACTGGTAGCAAGAAATGAATGATGTCACAACATATTCTAAAAACAAAATGACAAGGTCCATTATCCTTCAATGAATTGAGAGACCACAATAACGGGGAATGATCTAAAGAAGTCTGAGTGAGATGTGCAACTGCGGAGTCCAAAAAGAGATTTTTCCATGGTTGATTCACTAAGATCCTATCAAGCCTTTTCCATACCGGACGACCTTGCCTTACACCTAACCAAGTGAAATTACTACTTAAAAAAAGGAAGATTCTTAAGCTCGTAGTTCATGATCATTGCTGAGAACTCAGCCATCGCCTATCTGTTTTGCAGTGCTGTACTTGAATATTCCGAAAGGTATTCAATTACATTAAAATTCCCCCAACTACCCACGGATCAGTCACAGAGGCACCCATCAAACATAAGGATTCCCATAAATCTTTATGCTCAGCTAGTGTGCTTTTAGCATAGTCAAAGGTAACTTTCATAAAATGACTCCAATTATCATGCAGAATACACATATGTAAAAACTATTCAGAATTCTGTAACACATGCAAATGAAATCAAACCGAAATTTTATTAGTCATATTTAAATGAAAAGAAATCAAATTGTAAACTAGAGCAAAAGACCATTGGCCTACTAGCACCTGCCATAGGTCCAAGGAGTACCATAAGGGATATATTATGTTTTGTAATAAGTTTTTTGAGTTGCCTTAACAATGGTTACTTGCAAGCACCGTGAACATTCTTGTTTATAGCATTATTAATTGAGTAAGACTAGAGAAGGCTCTTTGAAGACACGTGTTGTGCATGCCTTGTTAATATGGTTTTATCACAACTGGATAAGTTTTTTTCCTACCCCTTGTTCATCTAGTTCTACTGAGTCTTAGCGAGGAAGAAACTTCCACATTTGGTTCACTTTTAAGTGATTTCAAGAAAAATTGGAAGATACCTATCAACCTCTCCTGAGTATGTGGAAAACATGACACCTCATCTCAGTCAGACAAAGAATCAAACAATTCATCCCCATTAACCATTTTCTTCTTTTTGCTGCGAAATTTAACATTGTGATCATCCCATAAAACTATAGGTAAACATCTAACTTTAGTATGAAGACCAGTCGTGTGTGAACAATCAATCCCTTCACGTTACGTAACTAGCTGACTCATGACTTGCTTGGAGGATGTTGCTGTTTGCATGATCTACATGGAAACGATACCAGACTGCACGGAAAGAATGAGTGTCAACCATAAGAAAATTGTCCATTTTACTCTTAATGATGTCTTTTCCCCTCTCATCCATCGAAACCCTAAGTCAGGGTTTTGGTGGCAAAACTGCCACTATTTCTTGATCAAGCACCAATGCTCCATTAACCACCATCATCCCTGGCTATTCATCAGCCAGTAAAGCCAAGAGAACCTAATCTGAAACATCATCTTCTGAGAAAACCCTAGTTGTGTTAGTTTTCCCTCTTCTTGGTGTTCATTGTTACATCCGAATTCAAATCCTTCTTTACTAGAATCAGCAATAAGCATTAGGATCAAGGCCTTTTCAACTGAATCAATCCGAAGGCACCAGTATCCGGTTGAGTGATTTGCTATTTGGGTTTCCAAAATAGCTCAACTTTGTCAACCACTTTGTCCACTTTCTTCTTCACCGAGTCTGGTTAGGATTGACCGGTTGGGTTATTGAGTCAGTATTCTTCCAAAACATGGCCAAATTTATAGTAAGTAGAGCACTAAGGCAGAAGGTCATCACAAATTATCGATTGCCAAAATCCTCCATATTCTTCCTTGCCTACATAAACCTTAGATGGCAATGGAAACCCCTTCATCAAATCACACTCAATACAAACTCAAGCCATATTCAGATGATTAATCGTTGTTGTATACGTATCAATCTTCAGAGGATTGCCCACCAATTGAGCAATTAAAAATAAAGCAACCTTGTCAAAATAAACCACTAGAAGATCAAATAACAAAATGTAAGCTGGCACCATTGGCAATTCAATGTTAGGGCGAAAGTTCGGCATCTACTTGAGGATTTTCATCTCATATCCCAAATGGAGAAAATCCTCCTCCAAATCAAATCTTATCAAAATATGATGATAATCCAAAAACCCTAGTTTGAAACCATCCTTGAAGCCAATTTTCAAGAATTCCTTACTCAAAATCTCCATGGTTGGTTTGCCTTTCGAAAATTTTCCAATTAAAGCAAACTTGAATGGCATAGATAACGTTCAAAAATTAGACGTAACACATAAAATTTAATTTGAGTGGAAGCAATTAATTTATTGGTTTTGACATGTGAGAGAAAACTTAAATATTGAAACTAATGAGTAAAGAGTGCGAAGTTCATTGATTATTGCCCTTATTTGAACAATAATTTATTAATTTCTAAATAATATTTTATAATAATTTTTACTATGTTTTTAGTAATTTTTTATATCACAATTATCACGTCTTAAAAGTTGCTTATTCCAAATAATATTTCAAATAATAATAGTTTAAACAAAGGTTTCTAGATAAAAAATATATCATTTGACGATGAAGACAAAGGTGTAGAATTATAATGATCAGAGTTGGATTTTTTGCCAATAAGGATTAGGCCAAAGCCAGACAAACCATTAGGGGGCAAGGAGAGGCGGTCGGCGGCCCCCCAATAATTATCTGTGCAGCATGATATATAAGTGTGATATGCATTTAACAAGGACCTTATAGTAAAAAAAATAATAGTTACCCCTAAATTTTTTTTAATTGGTCATTGTTCCTAAGTTTTTTTGAGGGAGTTGGGTTGTTCATAAGCTTATAAACGGGTCAGATTTGAGTCAAAATTGATAATTTTAGATGTCGGATCTAATTGAGAATTTTGATTCCAAATCGGTTCTATTCACCCAATGGGTCTTAAAATGCAGACCCATCTCCGAATTCAAGTGGACCTAGATTCGAATTGGATATTTCTGCCTGAAATTGCAAAACACAAAAATTGCCATTGTTCTATGGTTCTTATACATTCCATATCCATCCAAACTTACAATCTTACAACAATAACAACAACAATTTCAGCATAAATTATAGCCATATAAATAAGGTTGGCAATTTCTTATGCGACTCGATAACACGACACGAAATTAACAAGTTATGACACGACCCAAAATTTATCGGGTTATTACATAGTTTGTAAAATCGGGATTCTAGGTGGGATCGATTTAGTTTTGTCAAAATCGGATCATAGGATCATATCATAAAATCATAAGATCCTACAAAAAGTATCTAAAATAACAAAATAAATTATTTTTAAGCTAATAAATAACAAAAACCATGATAAAAATTATATAATTTGTAAATTAAGTATAAGATGAAAATATATCATTTTGACATATTTCATGAAACATACGTATAAGAAAATGGAAGTAATGAAGTTGAAAAAATGAATTGAATAACAAAATCTCCATTTGTTTTGCAATATTTTCAAAATAAAATTTTGCAATCATTTTTAAATATGTTTTGACTAATTTTTTATCTCGCATACATTACATAAAAAGAGATGCTACAGTTCTTTTTCCAAATAACATTTAGAATAATATCCTAATTGAATAATGACTATCCAAACAGAGGATATTTTAGAATGACTAAGTTAGGAGACAGAAATGCAAAACAAATTAAAGAACATACTACCTCCGTCCCAATATATTTGTCACATTTGACTTTTTTTGGTCAACGAGTTAAGTTATCAAGGCTCAATCTCTTATACATTTTTAAATTTTTTTTATAAATTTTAAATTCCATGTCATAATATTTTATACAAATGTCACTTTTATTGGAAAAATTTAATAGAACATCAAATAAATCTATGTGAATTGATTGATTAGAAAATTAATCTGGTTGACCAGAAAAGTCAAACTGTGACAAAATAAGTGGGACGGAAGGAGTATTTGTTAACAACATGAAACTCGGAGAAGATTTCAAGAAGCATCACAACTTTTGGATTTGTCTCAAAAGATTAAAAAATGAGCTAGACTATCGTCAAACTACTTGTATGAGAAGTAGATCTTCTCATAAGGGTAATGGAATAAGAGAATGGTCTAATGTAATGTGATTTGCAAAATCAATAAGAATTTACCTTTTTTTTTTCCTAAAAAAAACATTAAGCATAAGAAGATAACAGTTCAAGAAATAAATTAAAATAACTAGTAGCACTAAATAATATACTAATACATCATTTTTTATAACAACATTTATAGGGTAGATTTCTTAATCACATTCCCTAATTATGTTTAAATTTTTTTATATTTTATATGTGTCACATCTTAAAAACTATTTCAATATTAACTTTTTAACAGACTTTGTTAAATAAATGTTGAGTTCAGCGTGAGTCATAATTTTATTAATTTTACACAATATCATATTATATCCATCCATTTAAAAGGATAAAATATCTACTAAATTCTATGAAGATATAATTGGAGAATTATCATTTTGCTAAGGAAATTTCGCAATCTTGACAAGCATAGTATTTGGAGTTTGGACTTCGGAAAAGGAATTTAGTGGTTAGGCAAATATAAATGGGTTACAAAACAAATTTATTCCTTTTAGAACATAAAACAAATAAAGTCCAAAAGGTTAGAGGGTCAAAAAAATTTATTTTCGTAGGATCGTGGGATCGAGTAGGATCGTACAATCCTCCCATAAGATCCTTCTATAAATATTTTGATTCTAGTAACGATTCTAATCGTTTCGCCATTCTAGGATCGTAGGATTTTGTGATTTTAATAACTATGCTAGCAATGAACGACAATGATATGGTATGGAGAAAGAAGTAAGATGGAGATGATGTATGAAGAGAAGGTTGATATGAAAATTGGAAATAAAATGAGAATGAGAAAAGCGAATGAAGAGAAATGAAGATTCGGCTCACGAT
Source organism: Cinchona pubescens (assembly GCA_025175665.1). NCBI lineage: Eukaryota > Viridiplantae > Streptophyta > Magnoliopsida > Gentianales > Rubiaceae > Cinchona > Cinchona pubescens. The sequence continues at coordinate 83,307 of JANKKI010000580.1, read as the reverse complement.
AGGTTAAGAAAAATGAAGGCTGATGTTTTCCAAACCTTATTTTGATGATGACATAAACACTTACCTCTGTAAATAAGTTTTTGCAGGTCTGTTATTTGTTTTGCTAGAGACATGGTTTTCGGATGCACTGTACCGTCCGAACTGTGTCAAGCTTCTCGAACGCATTCCACCGTTCGAACGACCAGGCAGAAGGAAGAATCCTACTGCTTCTCCAAACAGAAGAACATGACCTTCCGAAGCCTCTATCGGACGAAGGAACGGACACATGCACAAACGTCCGAACGAAACTCTTCACCAACTGCATGAAGATCGGACGTTGTGTCGGACGCATCCCATCTATCTCGGACGTCCGAAACCCCAATGGCTACTTTTTGTGCATTTATTATTTAGCCGTTAGGAAGTAGTTGTAACCACAATTTATTGCTCTTATAAATAACTGCTTTGATATTCTGTAAAAAATATTAACTACTAATACATTATATACAAGCCTTAGAGAAGAGCAATTTGAGTACAAATTGGCTATAGTGCTTTGTTGTATTAGTGTGCAGTTTAGAGTGCAATTCAACTTTGAGTGGAGTGTTAATCTTGTACGAAAGTGAGGTTGTAAGTAAGATTCTTGGCTCAACTAAAAGAATTTTAGTGTGAGCAAGAATATCCCTACCTTGTAAAGATTATTGGCTCACCAAGTGTGTGAAGCATTTTAGTGATTTGATACTTCAAGTTTGTTAGCTTGGAAGTATTGGCTGATTAATTTTCTCTCTTTCTTACTTCACTATTTCACTGATTCGATTATATCAATTTTTTATTTGGAAAATCTTAATATCTCTAAAAGTATTTTTAGAAACCTAATTCACCCCCCCTCTTAGGTTGCTTTGGGACCAACAATTGATATCAGAGCTTGGTCTCATTTTATTGCTTAAATTGCTTTTGAGAAAAGAACTATTATGGCAACCAACAATGCTCTATTTTTTGAGGGTCAATCCATTACTAGGCCCCTTATTTTTAACGGGGAAAATTTCATTAGTTGGAGAGATAGGATGAAAATCTTTTTGCAATCTATTGACATTGACTTGTGGTATGTTGTTAATGAAGGTCCGTTTGATACTACTATCATTGATGATCACACAAATAGAAGAAGAGAAAATATGTTGTTCATGAGCTCACTCCACAAGACAAGGCGAACTTGACATTAAATGCAAAAGCCATGAACATGCTATATAACGCCTTGGATGCAAATGAATCAACTCGCGTGAAGGGATGCATTTCAGCACCAGAAATCTGGGATAAATTGAATAAAATGTCTGAAGGGAGTTCACAATGTTTGTGAGCAAAAGAAATCCTTACTTGTTACCAAGTATGAATCCTTCAAGATAGAACCACATGAAAATATTGACAAAATGTATTGTAGGTTCAATGACATCATTAAGGATCTTGAAGCCTTTGGTAAGGAGTATTCTTTGGGTGAAAAAAATAGAAAAAATCCTAAATGCTCTCTCCAAATAATGGGATGCCAAAACAATTGCCATAGAGGAAACCAAGAATTTAAATTCAATGCCTATTGAATCGCTAATAAATTCTCTTACATCTTATGAATTGAAGTTGAAGGCCAAAGTAGTGGATGATGAAGAAGAAAGGCCAAGAAGGAGCATTGCTCTAAAGTCCTCTCAAGAAGAAGATGAAAACAGCTCTATCAATCTAGAAGATGAAGATCTTGATGAAGGAGATCTTGCACTCATCACCAAAGGATTTCTTAAACATTACATCAACAAATGAAGAATGAGAAGAGGCGGAGCTACAAATTCAAATAATTTCAAAGGAAATACAAAACGAAAAATGTTTTGAATGCGGTCAACTCGAACACTTCGCAAATGATACACATCTCCAAGAAAAAGAAGGAAAGAAGAAAACCTAGATTCAATAACTTTCAAATCACATGGGATGATTGCAACTCTGAAGGAGAAGGTGAAGAAGAAATGGAGTCTAAGGCACAAATGGCCTTTATGATGTGTATTAGAGATGATGAGGTAAATTCTAACTACGACTCTAATGATGAAAATGATGAAGATAATCTTGAAGCTTTCATTTTGAAATTGCATGATACCTTAAAGGAATCATATGCTAGAAATAAGGAGTTAGTCAAAAAATCAAATGCTTTATTGAATGATAACTCTAAACTTGTGAATGAAAATAATAGGCTATCACAAGAAAATCGTGATTTGAAGAAACGAATGCATGAGAGATCAAAGATCAAGGAAGAACAAGCCTCCTTGAAGAAAAGAATGGATGATTTGAATGTTCTCTTGACTAGAAAGAAATAAAATGTTGTTGATTTGAAAAGAAATAGAAATGTATTAATCAACAAAAATTTTATCATATTTAGAAGGGATGACTTATGTTTTGTAAAATCAAAATCATCTTTATATGGAAATAAAAATATTATCTGTAGATATTGCCAACAACATGGACATGTTAAGAATATGTGTTATGTTCAAGAAGAATGAAAAACTTGGAATGAAAGTTGCATGGATTGATAGCAATTTCACTAACTCAAATGGACCCATTTGATGGGTACCAAAAGTTATCAATTGATTTACTGTGTAGGTACTTAACATCACCAACAATGCTAAGTGATTCATAGATAGTGGATGTTCAAGGCACATGACGGGTGATGCTTCTCTCTTCACAAATCTCATATCCAAAAACAGTGAAAAAGTCACATTTGGAGATAACAATAAAGCAAAATCAATCGGCATTGGTGATGTAGGTAAAAATGGTGAAACCTTGATTAAGAATGTGTTTCTTGTTGATAATTTGAATTATAATTTATTAAGTGTAAGTCAACTTTGTGACAAAAATTTATATGTATTTTTTACCAAGCATGAATGTCTTATCCTTGATAAAAATCATGTTGTTTTTGTTGGCCCCAAAACCAACCTAAGAGAGGGGGTGAATTAGGTTGTCTCTAAAATAAACCTTTTTATGTGCTTAATACAGCATTAGAAATTCAAACTTTGTGTACCAAATGAAAATTTAAGCTTAAAGAACAAATAAGAATATTGAGATTAAGAGAATCAAACCAAACTCCCTAACTTCTCAAGCTTGGAGCTTGCAATTACAAAGAGCTTCTTACAAGGCAACTACCAAGTTTACAACTTGAAGTTCAGCCACTAAAAGTCTCTTCAAAGTAGGTGAGACAATAACCTCTTGTACACAAATGAGGATCACTCTTGCTCACACTAATTTCCTTTAGTTGAGCTAAGAGTTTTACACTCACAACCTCCCTTTGTTACAATTGTTATCTCTCCACTCTTACACTTGAAGAACTCTTATACTTCTAAGCTATTTTCTCACTACCTAGACTATCACAACACTTGTACACACTATTTCTCCCAAATAGCTCAAGAATGATTTGTAATCAATGTAGAAGTCTGTTTTTCATTAAATCAGACCTAGGGGTATTTATAGTTGCCAAATATCTGCTTCCAACAACTTCCCAAAGGGCTATTTTCTGTTTGCTGGAAAACTAGTCGTTGGACCGTTCGGATGGCCGCTGCTAAATCCTGCATCCGACACTGCTTCCGTTCTCTGAGGTTATTCGTTTGGACGTCCGAGGATGCGTCCGAACATGCCTCCGATCAAAGTGAAGTCTTCTGGAAATATGATCGGACGCTGTTCTTCGTCCGAGACTTGCTTCAAATTCTTTGTGTTGGACGATTACCATCGTCCGAAGCTCTTGTGGTTGTTTTGTTCGGACGATCATTTGCGTCCGAACCTACCTGTTTTTCTGCACACTTGTTATCAAACCATTAGTATGATTTGTTCATCATCAAAACATAATTAACATAACTGGGGTTCAACAGTTTTATTCAAGGGCACTAGGCACAATGATGTTTATGTGATTCATCTTGATAAAATTAGCAATAGCAATGTAAAATGTCTTACCGCTTCCATAGATGATCCTTGGCTTTGGCATAGAAGACTTTGTCATTTCAATATGGATTTGATTGAAGAGATGAAAAACTTGCTAAGAAGGATTTGGTAAGAGGTTTGTCTAAACTAAATTTTTTAAAAAATAAAATTTGTGATGCATGCCAATTTGGCAAACAAGTCAAAGTTTCTTTTAAACCAAAGAATTTTGTGTCTACTCATAAACCTTTAGAATTGTTGCATTTAGACTTATTTGGACCTACTCAATATGCTAGTCTTGGTGGTTGCAAATATGCCTTTGTTATTGTAGATGACTATTCTAGGTATACTTGGGTATTATTTCTTGTTCACAAAAATGAGGTTTTTGAAAAATTTGTAAAATTGTTTTCCAAAATTCAAAATTTATTGAATTTAAAAATCATTCGTTTAAGAAGTGACAATGGTGCCGCATTTAAATTTGAAGGTTTTCCCGACTTTTGTGATCACAACGGTATTTTTCATGAATTTTCGGTTATTAGAGTCCCTCAACAAAATAGTGTTGTCGAAAGGAAAAATAGAACTCTTCAAGAAACCGCTAGAACTATGATTAGTGCGATGCGACTTACCACAATACTTTTGGTCTGAAGCGGTTAACACAGCTTGTTATGTCATGAATCGAGTGTTATTAAGATCCTTTTTAAAACAAAACTCCTTATGAACTCCTTTTTTGTAAAAAACCTGTTGTGAGCTATTTCAAAGTTTTTGGTTGCAAATGTTTTATTTTAAAAATCAAAGAAAACCTTGGAAAATTTGACAAAACATCGGATGAAGGAATTTTTCTAGGATATTCTAGTGACAAGAAAGCATACCGAGTTACAATAGAAGTGTCTTGATTGAAGAAGTTGTGCATGTTACAATTGATGAAACTAATGATGTTATCTCAAAAAATTTATGTGAAGATGAAGATGTAAGTATTCTAAAGGAGCTCGAAAAACTAGTTATTCACGAAGGTCATCAAGAGATCACATCAAGCAATGATGTCAACAACCATCAAATAAATGATGAAAAGGATGAGGATACTCCAAAAGATCTTCCGAATGCTTGGAGATTCGTCTCATTTCAGTCACCCTCAAGATTTAATCATAGGTGATCTATTCGATGGGGTAACTACTCGTTCTCATAAACCTTTGAATAGTAATTGTGCATTACTTTCTCACATTGAACCTAAACATGTAGATGTTGCGTTGAGTGATGAATCTTGGATTAATGCCAAGCAAGATGAACTTAGTCAATTTGAGAAAAATAACGTATGGAATGATGTTAAAGACCATCTTCTCATACACATTGGAACTAGATGTGTCTTTAGAAGAATCTATAAAATGAGAAAGGTGAAATCATAAGAAACAAAGCTAGATTTGTTGCAAAAGGTTATGCTCAAGAATAAGGTATTGACTTTGATGAAACCTTTGCACACGTGGCTAGATTAGAATCCATTCTCATGTTTCTCACTTTTGCATGTTTCAATGATTTCAAATGGATGTCAAAAGTGCATTTTTAAATGGTTTTATTGATCAAGAAATTTCGTTGAACAACCTCCGGGCTTTGAAAATAAAAATCTTCCAAATTATGTTCTCAAACTTTCCAAAGCTTTATATGGTTTGAAACAAACTCCAAGAGCTTGGTATGAAAGATTAAGTGGTTTCTTGATAGAAAATGGATTCAAAAGAGATGTAGTTGACACCACTCTTTTTACAAAAATAGATTTAAATGATTTGTTAATTGTTCAAATTTATGTTGATGATATTATTTTTGGAGCAACTAATGAAAATTTGTGCAAGGACTTTTCACATTTAATGCAAAAAGAGTTTGAGATGAGTATGATGGGCAAGTTACAATTTTTTCTCGGATTACAAGTTCACCAAACAAAGGAAGGAACGTTTATTACACAAATCAAATATAAAAAGGAGCTACTCAAATGATTTGGAATGGAAGATTGCAAACAAGTTGGTACACCTATATGCATTTCAACCAAACTTGATAAAGACGAAGGAGGTAATGGTGTTGATGAAAAATACTATAGAGGTATGATCGGAAGCCTACTTTACTTAACAGCCAGTAGACCAGATAGACACAGATCATGTTTGCTGTCTATTTATGTGCTAGATTTCAATCTTGCAGAATCGCACTTGATAGCTGTTAAAAGAATTTTTAGATATCTAAAAGGTACAATGAATTTTAGTTTGTGGTATCCAAAATCCTCCACATTTGATTTAATTAGCTATTTTGACGCTGACTTTGCTGGGTGTAAAATTGATAGAAAAAGTACCAGTGGTATGTGTCATTTTCTAGGAAATTGTCTTGTGTCTTGGTTTAGCAAAAAACAAAATTCTATTTCTCTTTCTACGGTTGAAACCGAATACATTGCTGTTGGAAATTGTTGTGCTCAACTTCTTTGGATGAAACATACTCTGAAAGATTTTGGTGTAATTTTTGATTGTGTGCCTATAAAGTGTGACAATACTAGTGCAATTAATCTCACAAAAAATCCTGTTATGCACTCTAGAACCAAACACATTGATGTTAAGTATCATTTTATTACAGATCTTGTTTGTAAAAAGGAAATTCGTGTTGATTTCGTACACCTCTATTTCATATCAAATGGCTGATATTTTTACAAAACCCTTGGCTCTAGATCGCTTTGAATCCTCAAAAAATATTTGGGGATTTTACAGATCAATTTGGCATAGTTTCTTCGTTCGGACGCACTCGATCTTCCGAAGAACACTATCCTTCGAACGCTCTCTATCGTCCGAATACTCCTATTTGCCTCGGACGCTCATAATCGTCCGAATGATAATCATTTCCTTCACCAATTCTCTGGAAATACTTCCGGACGCGTACCTTCGTCCGAAAAAATATCGGACGCACTGGCTCTTCCATCGGTCGTCCGTTCATCAGCTGTCGGACGTTTCATCGGACGCATACCAAATGTTCGGCCGTCTGAACGTTCTCTCTGTTTGATTAAAACCGTCTATCTTTCCCCTTTTCGGACTCAACCTCACCCCCGAAATACCTCTGGCAAAACTATTGTGGCCAAGTCGAGATGTGTATTCCTTCCGTCTATGCGTCAAACTAATTGGAAAATTATCTTCTCCAAAGTCGCCTTTCTCACCATTATCATATCTAATTTACCCCATCTACCATCTCATTTCATGAAATTCTCCCAAATCTTTCAAAAAATCAAAATTTTCCTTCTTTTTCTTCTTTTCCTTTACAATGGTTAAATCCTGCGGAGGTTCTTCTACAGCAAATCATGGAAGCAAAACAAAAGGGAAAACTCCAGTGTGTGAAGAATCGTCTGCTAATCCCCAAGTCTCCTCAAATCCAACATTATCAAAATTCATCGATGCCAAGACATCTGAACGGTATACATCTCTTCTAACTAAATCTATAATCGTTCAGTGTCCTCCATCTCAGAGTCTTTTTGATGAGTATAATCTTTGACATTGTCAAATCATGCTTTGAAAAACAAAATTGAGGTCACCTAGTGCATACTGATTTACCCGTGTATCATGACATGGTGTTTCAGTTCATTGCCAATCTTCGGAAAGGCCCCATTGTTCGCACTTTAATTTCTCGTGTAAACAGCACCAATCTAGAGATTTCCTCTAACACATCATCAACACTATTTTTGAATGTGAAGTCTCAAATCCGCATGATTTCTCCTATTTAGATGATAATTTAGAGACATGACCCTATTGATACTAGATTTGATATTGATGAGGTTAGGGCTATTTTTAACATCAATTTCAAACAGACCTCGAAAGTCAAAACCACTTTACCAACTCCTGAACTAAACATTCTATACACCCTTGTCACGAATCTGTTATTGCCAACCGACGGGCATCGTACTGAACCCGGAAAAATGCAGCTGTACTTGTTTTTTTATATTTTCAAGGGCATTCCTCTTGACTTTGGGTATCTTTTTTGCTCCCTGTGAGAACTCTTCCTTACTGATACCCGAAGAAACATTCCCTTTGGAAAATTTTTCACCAAAATTTTTGATTTCCTCAATGTTCCTTTCAGCGGGAACAAACAATTTCTCCCTTATTTTAACAAATCTTATATTGAATGAAAAGACCTCCAATTTTTTAATGATCAATGGTTTACTAAGGCAGTTTTTGATATTGAACGTTCAAAATCGCAGGCCTCCACCTCTGGTTTCGCTATTCCATATTCTCCTCCTCCTCAACCACCCCCACCATTCCATGATCCTCATCCATCTACCTCTGTATAAGACTTTCTCATATCTGCGGCCTTTTCACTTCCTTGAGCACCCAAGTCAATTCATTTCAACGTCGCACAAATCGTAAGTTAAAGCAACTTGAAACTCGTCAGGTGATTCTCCAAGAAGCCCTTAGCCTTGGCATGTCTACTTCGGCTCAAGTTCAATTTGCCAACCTTCAATCACAATATCCACTTGACTCATCTTCCGACAGTGATGACAATGAAGATGGGGATGTTCGTGAGGACGGCGAAGAAGATGCCAATACTCAAGGTGCTGCCAATGAAGATGAAGGTGACGATGAGGATGAGGATGTTGATGACACATTCAAAATTCATCATGCAACACTGCACTGGAGAAGAGGAAGACAGTGAGGCCACTGATGAAGATACTCCTTCAAAACGCCAAAAGACTGAAAAGCGCTCCAAGAAGAAAAATGACTCGAATTAGTTCCTTTGACATCCATTTTTAGTTTTTAGCACTTCTCTATTTTTTTAGGACTGCTCTTAGATTTCCCTTTTGTGTATTCCCTTGAACTAAGTATTGTGTTTTTATGCATTTCTGTTAAATACTTGAATTGAGTACTAATTAATATTTGCGTTGATTATTTGAGCTTTGGTTTATGCATTTTTGTTGAAATACTTGCACATTCTTATGGGGAGTTTTGTTTGATGATGTCAAAAAAGGAAGTAGTCATCCTATATTGCAAAATGATTAGTCATATCTGATTGTTTTTACATAATTACTCCATGAAGGTTTGTCATCATCAAAAAGGGGGAGATTGATGTTTTCCAAACCTTCTTTTGTTCCACAGTTCGAACGACTAGGCAGAAGGAAGAATGCTACTGCTTCTCCAAACGGACGAACATGACCTTCCGAAGCCTCTATCAGAAGAAGGAACGGACGCATGCACGGACGTCCGAACGAAACTCTTCACCAACTGCATGAAGATCGGACGCTGTGTCAGACGCATCCCATCTATCTCGGACGTCCGAAACCCCAACGGCTACTTTTTGTGCATTTATTATTTAGCCGTTAGGAAGTAGTTGCAACGACAATTTATTGCTCTTATAAATAACTGTTTTGATATTCTGTAAAAAATATCTAATACATTATATACAAGCCTATAGAGAAGAGCAATTTGAGTACAAATTGGCTATAGTACTTTGTTGTATTAGTGTGCAGTTTAGAGTGCAATTCAACTTTGAGTGGAGTGTTAATCTTGTACGAAAGTGAGGTTGTAAGTAAGATTCTTGGCTCAACTAAAAGAATCTTTAGTGTGAGCAAGAATATCCCTACCTTGTAAAGATTATTGGCTCTTCACCAAGTGTGTGAAGCATTTTAGTGATTTGATACTTCAAGTTTGTTAGCTTGGAAGTATTGGCTGATTAATTTTCTCTCTTTCTTACTTCACTATTTCACTGATTCAATTATATCAGTTTTTATTTAAAAAATCTTAATATCTCTAAAAGTATTTTTAGAAATCTAATCCACTCCCCCTTTTAGGTTGATTTGGGACCAACAAAGGCTTAGCTCAATTAATTCAATTTATATTTATATATATTTTAAAATTTTAATCGGATTGGGTCTTAAATAGGTCGAAACAGTTTAATTTGTTTATATAATAGATTAATCGGGTCCAGATTGGATTCGGATAAACGATTTTATACTTAAATCTAGACATGAATATTTGAGTCAGAATCAGATTAGATCCAGGTTCAAACCAGATCCGTTGATAGGCCTAATTTTACACATCAGATTATCATTTTAACCCATTATTCTTGTATTAAGTTCAAGGATTTCAATTGGTCATTTTTGTTTTCCAGTATAAAATCATTTTCATATTGGCTCCAAATTATAAGTTTTTAATTTGTAAAGAAATTGTTCCTTATTCATATTGGTTTGGTGTATTCAATTTTTTTTCTTTTTTTTTTTCAAAATACTCTTAAAAAAACTCGTAAATATTTCTGACAAAAGCCAACCTCTGCATATTGGATTCTTTTAGTAGATGGAAACCTCTATGTAGGTTTTTTTTTTTCCCTTTCTTGTCTAAGCAAAATGTCTAATTTCTTTTAATAACTACCTACTTTTTCTTTTATAAGCCTAGTCTTTTATCTGACCTATTATTGAAATACAAGTAAGTTAATATGTTATTATTTTCTATTTTATTTCATTCTAAATTTTGAAATCTATTATTTAAAATTTGCCTCATTTATTAATAATATATTATAAAGTTAAATAATAGTTTCGTGCCATTTTAGGATGTTGTTTTAATTATATGTTTGTATTATTTTAGATAAAAATTGTTCAAATAATTTTTTGAAGTCAAACTTGATTTTCAAAAGGTTGAATATACTTTACTCAATACCAAATTTATTTGAATAGAGAATGAACTCACCGTAAATATGTCAAGGTGGCCAACCTCTAGTTTTAATTTAGGAAAAATATTATGTCATAAATTTTATAATATTTAATTCACACTATATGATTTACAAATGAGATTAAAAATCAAATCTTTCTAAATATTTCTCTTAATTTAGATGCTCGACTAAAGTTGATTTTAATTATTTATACGTGCAAAGAGTTTGAATTTTTGAGGCTATCTACTTTTGCCCCCTAGGTCTAACCCTTGCATCCTTCCTGACCAAAGGTAAAATGACTAATGTCCGTAACCTAAATTTCTTGCACAAAAAAAAAACAAAAAAGTTCGATATTCTTTTTCTTGTTAAACATTTACTTTAGTACTTTTAGGCAGGTCTAAAGTCTGCACTAGGCTACAAGTCTACTACCTAGAACATTGTAAAACTTTGTTAACCATTGATTAGGGATAGTTATACAGGGTTAGGATAGATACTACCTTTCCTTTATTATTAGTAGTAAATAAGGCACACATGTGTGTAAAATTTTTAAAAAAAAAATAAAAATAGGGAGGATTATATAAGATAATTATTAATTATAGTCTAATATGATATTGTTAAGCAAAATTTTACAATATTTTTTTTAGAAGTGGACTTTGAGTTTAAAGTCTCTTATATAATATAAATGTTTAAAAGAGATAAGCTTATAGGTTCTAGAAAGTAAATAGATTCGATTTTTGATCTCAATTACAGTACATTTTTTAACCCTGGAATAAAAACTTTAGAGAATGTATTAGAAAATTTATAATTTCAGTTGATGTAAGAAATTTTTTTAAAATTTGCTATTGACTACAGAATTTACAAGATAAAAAATAACTCTACATAAATATTTTTCAATATTGTAATGTATAAATATTTAAAATAGAAATAAATAGTTATTTAAAAATAATTGTAAAATTTTTCTATTATAAAAAAAAACTGAAATTATTTAATTTATTGATTTCTTTTTGCCTCAGGATTCATTAATTCATGCCAAATCTTTCACATCAGATATCCTCTCTCAGGGAAAAGAAACTGAAATGGCGTCAAGAGACGGTGATGCCTTTCTTGAATCACAGCAGTAGTACTAATCCTGTCTCTTATACACATCTAGATGTGTATAAGAGACAGGTCAAGTCTCTTGACGGACGTCGGAGCCATGACCCGACTCCTCCACGAATGCATCGCCTACCAGCGAGCCCTAGATCTGGAGTTGGATTCCCTCCTCTCCCAGCGTCCTGACCTCGACCGCCAGCTTTCCTCCCTCCACAAGTCCGCCGACGTCCTCCACATTGTCAAGGCTGATTCCGACCAGCTCTTCTCCAACGTCCGATCCACCTCCCACCTGGCAGACCACGTCAGCGCCAAGGTCCGTCAAGATGATCTGGCCCAGTCCCGCGTCTCCGACACTCTCCTCCGCATTGACGCTATTGTCCAGAGATCTCACTGCCTCGACGGAGTCCATAAGGCCCTCCTAGTCCGATGACTTCGAGTCTGCCGCCAACTACATCCAGACCTTTCTCCAGATTGATTCCAAGTTCAAGGATCCCTCCTCCTCCGCCTCCTCTTCCGATCAGCGCGACCAGTTGCTTGCCTCCAAGAAGCAGCTCCAAGGGATCGTCAGGAAACGCCTCGCTTCTGCTGTCGATCAGCGGGACCATCCCACCATTCACCGCTTCATCAAGCTCTATCCACCTCTGGGACTGGAGGAAGAAGGGCTGCAGGCTTACGTGAATTACCTGAAGAAGGTGATTTCCATGAGATCGCGAATGGAATTGGACCAATTGGGTGAACTGATGGTGGAGGTATCCCGATCTCAATCCTCCAATCCCACTTCGAATCGGGTAAATTTTGTAGCTTGCTTGACTAGTTTGTTCAAAGATATTGTGTTGGCTATTGAAGAGAATGACGAGATCTTAAGAAACTTGTGTGGAGAAGATGGCATTGTTTACGCCATCTGCGAGCTTCAAGAAGAGCTGCGATTCACGGGGTTCTTTGATTATAAATAAGTATATGGATTACAGAAAGTTAGTCAAATTGACTTCTGATATCAATTCTTACAAAAGCAATTTGCTCTCAGCTGTGGCCGAAGGACCGGACCCTAGAGAGGTCGAACTGTATCTGGAAGAAATTCTGTCCTTGACGCAGTTGGCAGAGGATTACACTGAGTACATGGTTTCAAAGATTAGGGCATTGAGCTCTGTGGATCCTGATTTGGGTCCCCGTGCCACCAGGGCCTTTAGAAGTGGGAATTTGAGTAGGATAGTTCAAGACATCATGGGTTATTACGTGATATTGGAGGGTTTCTTCATGGTTGAAAATGTGAGGAAAGCCATCAGCATTGATGAGCACGTGCTTGATAGTCTTACCACGTCCATGGTGGATGACGTGTTCTATGTTCTACAGAGTTGTTGTAGGAGGTCTATTTCCACCTCTAATATTAACTCTGTCATTGCAGTTTTGAGCAATGCAGTGAGATGTCCTGTTGGGCAGCGAGTACAACGAGGCCTTGCAGCAAAAGATGAGAGAACCTAATCTTGGAGGTAAGCTCTTCTTGGGTGGTTCTGGTGTGCAAAAAACTGGTACCGAGATTGCTACGGCTCTGAATGATATGGATGTGAGTAGTGAATATGCACTCAAACTGCGACATGGGATTGAAGAGCAATGTGTAGAGGTTAGTGAGCATGATTAATATCAATTTCCTTTGCCACTTTTTATCTCTCCCTTGTTTCTACTTAGATTTTCTGTCTATTTCTGTCTGGTTTAGCAGTTCTAAGGACAGGTTAATGCAGACTTGCATTGTTTTAAATAGAGAAAAAGCTCTAGGCTCTTATTATACGTGGTTGATGGTAGTATAAGTTTATTTTGATATCATATAGTAAGTGACAAAAGATGCCTGAATTTTAGAGTTTTTAGTTATTGCACTGCATTGCCTTGTAGTTTGAATCACATTACTTTTACTGTCTGTAGGTCACCAGCTGATACCATCAAATAAGATATTACTGTATTCTGTTAGATTTACAGTTCTGACAAGATTATATCATAGTCGATTACTTTCCATAGTGCTCATACTATATGCTTATTTCTTGTTGTGGTCATCTAATGTAATTTTCCTACATTAAAAGATGAAATATGTTTTCTTATTCTTATTCTCTTCTAAAATTTCCTTGTGGCACTACTTTTCTTGGAGGAAAAAAGGGGGGGAGGGGTTACAGGAGGGTTACTATACTGGGATACTTTCTTGAGTCCTTTTCTTTACTTCTAAAAAATCGTTTTGAATTTGTAGCTTTCCTTTAATTTTATTATTGAAGGATATATCCATTATTTATTGTTATTCAACCAAATTTATTTCATCAGGTATTTCCTGCTCCAGCCGATAGAGAGAGAGTTAAGTCCTGTTTATCTGAATTGAATGAGATGAGCAACACTTTCAAGAAGGCACTAAATATTGGAATGGAGCAACTTGTAGCAACAGTTGACCGCGATTCGACCTGTGTTAGATAGCGTGGCAACTGTCAGCTATGAGCTCTCCGAGGCTGAATATGCTGATAATGAGGTGAATGATCCGTGGGTTCAGAGACTTCTTCATGCTGTTGAGGCAAATGTGGCGTGGCTTCAACCCTTAATGACTGCTAACAATTACGACGTTTTTGTACATCTTGTTATTGATTTCATTGTGAAAAGACTTGAAGTGATCATGATGCAAAAGAGATTCAGTCAGCTAGGAGGACTTCAACTTGACCGAGATGCCAGGGCCTTAGTCAGCCATTTCTCTAGCATGACGCAAAGGACTGTCAGAGACAAATTTGCTCATCTCACTCAGATGGCTACTATATTGAACCTGGAAAAGGTCTCTGAGATCTTAGATTTCTGGGGTGAAAACTCTGGACCCATGACCTGGAGACTAACTCCAGCGGAGGTCAGAAGAGTACTAGGTCTGAGGGTTGACTTTAAACCTGAAGCAATTGCTGCTCTTAAATTGTAGCAGAAACATATTCTCTACATGTTTTGTTGATATCTAAATCATTGTTCTCATTTTTTTTCTGTTTAGTTTGTTTAGGGCTTTTTTTTTTTTTTTTTTTTTTTTTGGGTTGGTTGGGGAGAGTTGGGGTCCACATTTTTGTTTGGGAGTTAATTTTCTGTTTATAATGAGACCTCCACCTGTATCAAGATGAACTAATGATGATTTCATTACATCCTGTTGTGTTAATTTTTATCAGTATAACACCATGTGGTGTATTTTTCAATTGGTTTTCCCATTCGAAGTATATTTTGACTCCTATATTGTGTATGACTTTTGTTGTTGTTATTTTCATTATCATCTTTTGATATCTGTATCTTAGATGTAATGCTTTGTCAAAATCATCTGGGCTTGAAATTATTCTTACCAGTCGCTTTTAATAGGCCAGAAGCAAACAACTAACCTGTATACCTTCCAGTTTTCCACTTGAACGCTTGTCTAGTCACTTAAGTAATGATTCGTTAGTTATTTGGCATACTGGGATGCAAGAGTGGGAAGAATCCTATGGTGAATGATGCTTGGCATGGCAATTTCCTTTGCTTACTGTCACTGTTGCAATCCTTGTATCTGTTTTGGTGCATTGAATAAATCATGTAGTTTCTTTCTTTTTTCTTTATTTCCTTCTTAAATAAAGCTCAAAAAAAAAAAATTGGAAAGCTAAGGACAAGGACAAGTATTTTGTCTCTTAATCACCTCTACCTCTCTTTATTTATACTGCTGTTCTTGAACTTGAACTGTGGGACAAGGACAAGTTTTCATCTCCATCTCCATCTCTCTCCCTTCCCCCCTTGTCTCTCTGTGTCTCTTTATTTCTACTGCTGATGCGTTAGGTTGTGCTGGGTAATTCAATCATAATTGACTATGCTGCATCTGCACCATGGATTGTAAGACTATACACATCTGCAGGTGAGTATAAGAGACAGTCTTTGAACTCAGGAAAAGAAATAAACATTGCATCTTAATTTCATTTACTAAGGCTTTACATGTTGGAATGTGTTATTTGAAAATCTATCATTTTCATTGTCCAGCTTGAGTAGTTAGGAAAGTATGTTATGCTAGTAGCATGATCTTATTTGCCCCCCCCACCTCCTTCCCCTTTAACACTAGTAGTGTGTTCGTACTGTTATTGGTTGAAATAATTTGTTTGAGAAACATCATTGTGCAAAGCGAACTGCAATTCATATATGTCTAGGAACTTTTCCTTCTTGTTTACTACCACTTACTAATACTAGTATTCTGAGAGCTTAAAGATGGTGAGTACAAGAAATTTAGTATTACAATTAATTTCAGAAGTTGGAGAAATATTTTTGCAAAGATATCTTTAGGATGAATTTTTATTGGGAGCACTGGCATTTCAACCGCATTTGATATCAGCACAGGCTCATCAGCAATTTCTGCATACTGATTTTAAGCTTACCTTCCGAAATTGTGCTGGAGTTGGGTATATCATATATGTTGCATGCATGGCTTCCCATTTATAAACATTAGAATGATGTTGATGATGATGATGACGATGACGATGATGTGCTGGAGTTGGGTATATAATATATGTTTGCATATCTGTTTTCTGAGTTGTTGAGCAGGGTATGTGCTTGTCTTTGGACATGGTTTCTAAGTATAATTTGCTCTTGTCGGTCTTTGGGTAGGTCCAGGAGATTATATGTAACAGACTTATGACTTGTGCAGGACTCCTTGGTGATGGCTGCATTTATTTATTTATTTATTTTTTTTTTTTTGGGTGATTGGGCAAGAGTTTCCAATTTTCCACAGGTTTGCCTTGAGCACGTAGACCTTCCATTCATAATCTTGTTTTCTTACATGACCAAAATTTTCAGTTTCCTGTGCAAGAAATTTTATTCGCTCTGATAACATGTGCACTGTTGTGTTTTTCAGTAAGAGGCACTAATGAATGAGGAACTGGATCAACAAATTCCACAGTTTAATCTGGCTTCTAAGATCCTTTATAAAGTAGATTGTGTGAAGCTTTTGGTGAATTATATCAATTTTCATTCTGATCACTGTTTGATATTGCATTTGTCACTATGTGGATTGTTTTAACTCGCTTTGTATGAAGAAGCAACAAATGAAGTCTATGCTGAAATTACTTTATACCCTCAAGTAGATGTAAGCATTTCTTATTTGCTCTCATTATGTCATAACCTACTAATTGGATTGTGTTTATGGAGTATGTTTCCTCGGATCTTTTTAAGTAGTCACTTTGTAGTTGGGTTCAGCCTTCATTCGATGTTTTTCTGCATTGGTAGTAAGAGCAAAAGGTTCTATTCCTAACTTTTGACTATTTGAAACTGAATGTATTGACAAGATCTGGTTGTCTTACTCCTCTATGTAAATAACATTGGCAAGATATGGCTAGTTTTTTGTCCTTCCTATGTTCTATGTACCTGAAATTGAGCATTTATACTATATCTTCCACAGGCAGGAACAATATTCTAGACAGAACAAATACTATCCTGATTGTCGTGACCTAAGTTCATGTTAATGGGTAGAATGCTTGAGAATACAATACGTATGTCTCTCCTTAATTTCTGGTGCCGTTTATCCTTCTCGATGAAGGTGATGATGTTATAAGGATTTACTTGGGGGATAATTGTCTAAAATTGAATTGGAATGTCTTGGCTAATCCGAGTCAGTTTTCCTATACTATATCCCTACCCGAACATCCTAACCTTATTACAATCTTAATAAAGCGCTAGATGATCTTTAGTGCAAATTTGGTTCTCGATATTGAGGGAGTGAATGAAACCATGGCACTGGAGTCATGTGTACCTTGTTAGATATAAGAGTTGGTATAAACTACTTCAGGCAATTTCATGTTACTTTAACGACTTGTTTAGAAAATTTACATGCACGTTTTGTGTTGCATTGGCGTCGGTTACCAAATTGGCTTGCACGCTTTATTTAATCTTCTCCTTTATGTTCGCCTGGCGCGTCTTTCAATCACTGAGATACTAGAGAATTGTTTTATCTAGCTTGAGTTGTCTATATGGCCTATTAATGTTGTGTTTAAATGTTTGCTAGGGACTTTATGAGGTTTGGTTGGGGATTTGATAACAAAAGTGAGTTAATTTCATCCTTAATTAGGCCTAAATGATGTTTAATTATCTTGTGCAAATAAGGGTTAAAAGACAGTTTAAATTGTATAGGCCAATTAGAGTGAATTATTAGATGTGTATAAGAGACAGCAGTTATTTTTAACAAGTTTATGTTAAGATGATGTGTAGGTAAAGCCCAGCATTGAAATTCACCGGAAACGGAGTTGAGGAGCTGAGGATCAAAATGTCGGGCAGAGATTTTTGGCCTCGGCCATGGCAATTTGGCTGTGACCAGATGTACTGAAGATTGAAGACTTATGGGGTGTTTGGTTTTATGGATTGAAAATAACAATTATTTGAAAGAATTATTATGAATTAAAAAATAAATGATATTTGAAAATATTAACTATTTGATTTTTTTTAATTTACATAATTTTAATTTCAATCTTCAACTAAACTAAAGTATAATTTTTGTAGTTTGTATGAGTTTAGATAAATATATATTCATAGGTGATTTTTATACATTTTAGATATATTTTGTTAGAAATATAATAGATTTGTTTAGTTTAATAGTTTAAGTAATTTTATAAAAATTAAATAATTATGTCGTGTGAATAATATATTTACCTACCAATTTTAAATGTAAATCTATTTTTTTGATTGAGAATTATTGAAGTATTCTACAATAAGTTCATTGATACTATATTTAACTTCAAAAATAGGGAAATTCAAAATATCATCAAGCTAATGTATAATTGGAAATATATTAGAATTTATAATTGTATATATTTTGTAAATTTAGGCTAAAGAAGATAGTGTAGTTTTAAAAAATATTGACAATTTATAAAGTTTATTGAACTGTTTATTCTTTAAATTATTTAAATTCTATCCTAACAATTTTGAATTTATTTAGCGTATTAAGATATTTGATTATTATGGAATCTCTATAACTTTCTTAGAACCAACTAGAGATAAAGAAGGAATCATTCGCATTCAAACACTAAATACAATTTCTACTTTAGGAAACAAAATATTTCTTAAATATATTATTTGCACAGGTATATGTATTATATCATGAAAATAGAAAAAAAGTGAAAAATAATCTACCATCATTTAAAATTTTACGGCATGAAATTTAGTAAATAATTCATTATGTTAAAATTATCAATCTCTATAGTAATAAATTAAAGGATAAATATTCAATATTATAAATTTTATTTGATAGAATAAGATCAACAGCATACAGTTGCAGTGGCTATCAATTTGTATGATAATAATTTAAAAGTAACAATAAATATTTAATATTTTGATTTTATTGGACAAAGTATACTTTAATTAAAATCTAATTAATAACTGATTTAATATCCCTATTTTTTAATATGTAATTTATACGATTATTATTCATCATTAGATATTTACATGTCTAAAGACAATAGCAATAATTTTTAATAGGAGGATAATAATTTTCTATTAAAGGATTTTAGTTAATATAATTTAGGAATTAATTTTTGATTATAGGAAAAGCGTAACTTAGATTAAATATGTGCCAATTATTCAATGTATAAAAGGAGAACTAAATGCCAAGTAAGAATTGCAACATAAAAATTATGTTCTTTTAAGAAAAAAAGAAGAAGTGTGGATCACATTTTTCACCCACTTTCTTACTTATCCAACCAGTTTAACAATAATTGAAAATTAGATTTTACGTTATATTTTTTTAATACACTACATAAAATCCAAATTCTTTTCATATTTTGAATAGTGAAATTTATTCGTCGTTACAAAATCTAGACAATAAAATTAGAGATAAAATGAATGGCATTGGCAAAACGAAGGTGAAGATATTAACAATTTCTACGTCTCTTATAATGTCTTTGTTAATTCAAATTTCGATAACTTTGAGACTTTTAAGCAAATTTATATTTCTTTTGTACACATTATAGATTATTGATAAGAGATAGAAAAAGTAGATTTCAAAATTATTTTCTAAGAATCCAAAAGTTTTATACGTAATAAATATTTAATTTTTTTTTAAAGAATATCTCTACTATTATTTAACTTAATTCCTAATTCTAAAAAAAAATTATTTGAATACTTATATAATTTTTAAAATTCATTCTTGAGAAATAGATACCAGATGAAACTATCTATTTTGTATAAAAATTTTATTCTAATAATAAAGTAACCATTAAGATTAAAAGTATATTTTAAAATTGTGTGCTTTTCAAAAGGTTAATAGAAATTTTTTTTTAATCGAAATTTAGTTTGGAGGGCAAATTAGAACAAATTTTTAGTTTGGAGGGTTAGAATTTGTAAAGAGACAGCAAATACATCTATGTGGCTTATAAATGTATTTAACTCTTTGAAATTAAAATGATCTTGTTTTCCTTTATTTGTCAAATGAATTTTTCTTTTTCTTTTTCCTTTAATAGTTGTTAATAAACTATTAATTTCTGTAGATACATATAAATGTTAGCATATCTTTTAGTTTTAGGGCCATATTGAGACATTTGTTTTAGTTATGAGGACCAAGTTGAGACTCTTTGAATTTAGATTGGAAGACTATATTAGAATATTTTTCAAGTTGGAAGATCAAATCGAGACATTTTCAATTTAAAAAGGTTATATTGAGACTTTTACTTAGTTTGAATGACTAAAATGATATTTAATTCTTTGAAATTAAAATAATCTTGTTTTCTTTCTTTAACTTTGTTTGTCAAATGAAAATTTCTTTTTCTTTGAATAGTTGTTATATAAATGTTATATAGTCTATTGATGTATATGTTAATAATAATCATATATAAAATTATTCATTTATAAAAATAATAAAAATTCTCTTTTGATCTTTATATTAATATTCATATTCAATTTCTAAATATATCTTAAAATTATACACTATCTAGAAAATTTATGTCAATTAGGAGATAATTCTAAATGAAGTAATTGAAAAGTTAATTTTTATTTCCTGTGTACATTTTAGAATTTTTTTCTCTTTAATAGTCCAAAAGTATGGGTGAAACATGTAAATTTTTTTTAAAATAAATTTTATATATTTATTATTGCTCGATTTCTAAAACCCATTCCAAAAAATCTATTTCCTACTATTCTTTAATTTCTAATATCATTCCTAATATTCTATTACATAAGGAAATTTATTTCATAATATGTATAAGAAAGTATAAAATTAATGACTTTATTAATGCGAATGATTCCTTCTTTAAGTATTGTTTTTAATAATTTTATTTAATATTCATCTAAATCTATCCCAAAATTCTACTCTATAAGGAAATTTCCTTCAATTAAGCTTAATTTTAAATGTAAGTCTAAAAAATTTGGTTTTATTTATCATAGTATATATTCAATTAAATTTTTAATAACTTTATATAATATTCATCTTTTATTTCCAAATTTATCCCAAAATTCTACTCTATGAGCAAATTTACTTCAACTAAACTTAATTCAAAATGTAAGTCTATACAATTTACTTTTATTTATCATAGTATATATTCAATTAATTTTTTAATAACTTCATATAGTATTTATCTTTTATTTCTAAATCTATCCCAAAATTCTACTCTATGAGTAAATTTGCTTCAACTAAACTTAATTCTAAATATATTCTAAATAAACTGCTTATTGAAATAGATAAACTGCTTGCTAAAATGCTAAACTAGTTGTTGAAATAGATAAATTGCTTGATGAAATGCTAAGCTGCTTGCTAAAATTAGATATTAAAAATGCTTGCTGAAATGAATACAAACTTGTTGAAATGAAATGAATTGCCTAAAACTAGATATAAACTACCTCAAGTTAGAGATTTTGAGAGGGTAAACCATTTGATTTGATTGATTTTTGTTGGAATTTGATTGTTGTTTGATTGCTCCTCTCTTGTTCGACGTTTTTTGGCTTTTATAAGCATTCTCCACTGTTAGAAACCGTTATCGGCAATTGTCACATTCAAATTTGAACTTTTCTTGCCTTTCAATCCACTTGGCCATAACTAGACATGTTCTTATTTGTATGCTAATTTGGTTCAATGTAGATTTTAGTTATGCCATTTGTCATGGTAGTTGACTCATGTTCCTTGCCACTACTTCCACCAACTCTTGGATCAGCACTTAGGACCGATTTGATATGATACCTAATTGGCACTGCTAGTATCGGCATACCTTCATTGATTTGTTACCTTATCGATTTGACAATAATACTCGATCAACATAACTAATATCAGAGCACAACTGACATTGGTATGAATACGTCAATATCGGTATCTATATTGGCTATCGGCTATGCTAGCCGATTTGTACCAATAGATACCTCCCAAGCACCATCAATCTTGGATAAGTATTTTTGGCCAATTTATTTCAATCAACATATATTTTTCACGATAATACCTTCTTCCGTAAGCGTCGATATAGGCCACTTACCAATAGTATCATGATATAGCAAGTCAATTTAATCGTTAGCCACCTACAATATGTTTATTATTCCATATTATGCGATTGCTTATGCATGACACTTGCATCGAAATTTTGATGGAATTTGTGCTAATTTGTATAATGAAACTCCAAGGATGAAAATCCATCTCTGTTAGATAGTTGTCAGTGTATGATGCTTGCATCAAATAAGTTTTGGAGTTTAAATTGTTTAAAATAATAAAACTAATAAAATGAAAATCCTACGTGTGTTAGGAGGCAGTTCGGTGCATGAAGCTCAATCTTCCAACTTTATACAAATCTAGATGTGTAAAGAGACAGCAATTAGTGAGATGGTTCACACATCTAGTGTAATATATCAGACTCTATTCTAATATCGGTATCTTGATAAAAATTGATATCTATATTGATCATTAAAGATATTCCACTTTCTTCTGATTTATGATAATTATTAGTAAAAGTGATATCTCTTTCAATGTCTACATGTTGATATTCCCTTTGATGAGAAATATTAAAAGCACCTTCATTAGAGAAATTATCAACATCATCGCAATATCCATATTTTTGTTATTGGCAACGTGCATCACCAAATCAGCAACCAAAGCTGAAAAATATAGTTTTGTTAACTAATTTCTCCTCAATGATTGCTTGCTCCCCAAGAACATCACTTTCAATATGCATAAATGTTCTCTCTGGAATATTATCAATATATGTGTGAACCATCTCACTAATTGTGTGGCCTAGATAGTTGACGGCCTTTGTGGTTTGGTTCAACCTTGAACTCGTATCAACCAGTTCTTTCAAAAGTCCACCTTTTCTTTCCTATGCGCATTTCCTCCAAGCTGATCCATCATTAGTTTGAATTTGGCCTGTCTCCTTGTGGCTTCCGTGGCCATATCTTTTCTCATATTGACCATCATGCTTATGGTCTCACATATTCTTTCCATGGGGGACTTTGTCAAAGAGTCTTCTACGAGATCGATTCAGCTACCTGAAAAGAATTGCTTCATTGAAATTCAGAATCTTTGACAAGGTCCCACCAAGCGTGCCAATTTTGTTTGCGCATCTTTCGACATCGCTAGGCCAAAAACAAAAAGCAAGCCAATTTAATTGTTGTTGAGTATGCTATTGCGTAAGCAAATATGTTTAAAAAAAGTGCTAAAAAATGTGAATCTAACCTCAAAACGATTGCTGTTCATCCGCCTTGAAACCTTAAGGACTTAAAATTATTATGCAAAGATTTGAATTTAGAATGATCGTCAAGAAAATGTAAGGTTGAATAGAAATTTAACAATTAGAAAGGGAAATGCTTAAAATGCTGAAAATGCATAAACTATTTGTTGAAATGCATAAATTACTTGCTGAAAAGATAAACCGCTTGCTAAAATACTAAATTACTCAGTGAAATAGATAAATTACTTGTTGAAATGCTAAACTACTTGCTAAAAATACAAAAAATGCTTGCTAAAATGAATATAACTTGTTGAAACAAAAGAAAATATAGAAAATTCTTGCTAAAATGAATACGAACTTGTTGAAACGAAATGAATTACCTAAACCTAGATATATATATATATATATATATATATATATATAGACTATCTAAAACAGCATCTTCAATACTTCTTGAAAAAGGAAGAAAATCCTATTTTAGGGCTGATTTGCCTCCATGTAGATTTTAGTTATGTCACTTGTCATGGTGGTTGACCCATGTTCCTTGCCATTACTTCCACCTGTTTTGGATCAATACTTAGGCCCAATTTAATATGACACCTAATTGACATTGCTAGTATTGGCATACCTGCACCGATTTGTTACTATGTCGACAAATCAGTACCTGTGTATAAGACACAGGATAGATGTGTATAAGAGACAATTGAATATCCACATGAATTCAATAACCACCTATATTGGCATACACTAAGAGATGTGTCTCTTATACACATATATTTGTGTATAAGAGAGGCAACTAAATGTGTTCAATGTGGGTGACTTTGGCAATATATCACTTAGGAGGATCTTCCAAATTATTGTTCTACATGTTCGAAGTTGGGTCATGCTTCTATTGAATCTCATCTAAATCTTCCAAAGGATAATAATTAAGTTTCTACACAAGGAATGTAGGATGTTTGGTAATAGGGTTTTTTCATCCCTAAAAAATGAACTATACAAGGATCTGGTAGTCGAAAAAATCTTAGCAATCTCATGATCTTCGGATTTCAATCCCAACGATATTACAAGTTCAGCCTTCATCAGGAACTTCAGGACTTATATTCTAGATAAACAAGCTATCCCTATTCATGCAGCTTATTCCTTAAATAAGCAATCACTCATAACAGCTGGGTCCAATTTGATATCTTTGAAGCAACAACAGTCTGTTGATCAATAGACTGTTAAGGCTCCAGTGATTGTAGAGCCTTCCATTGAACTCGCAGGTGACTCAACATTCTGGAAAGCGTAGTAGGTGGTGGCAAAACCAGACTTGAATTCAATGATGAATCAACAGGTATAGATTGAAGGAATCTTGTCTGATCAATTAGCAGAGGAATGTATTGACTTGAATCTCTCATGTCAAATTATTGATGACCACCATGCAACATTTAGAATTTCCAAAAATATTAAACAAATTCAGTTGCATGACATCTCTGATAAACTATCAAATTCATATTGTATTAAATGCCCAAAGATATCAAGAAACATCATCTGAGTTAATTGACACAGTCTTTTATCATGAAGTTGCAATTGAATATTGGTGATCAAGTTGTTTTTTCATGGAATATCTCACAGTAAAAGTGTAAAGTTTGTAGTTATGCTCTACCATGAACAATATTAACTCGTCAAGTGCTTCGTGTTATCATTGATTTTCCCTCTCAATCTCATTAGTGATTAAGTCCCCAATTTGGAATGCTGATAAAATAGCAGGTAAATCAACAATTAGGCGTATAAAGGCCTTAATCTAGACTCATAATTTTTTAGTTATTATTTAGCCAATGATCGGTACTTCTTTTATTCGTTTGGGTTTTAACCTATGCATGCTTTTTTTATCCAATAAAATTTGGTTATTCTAGAGTTCTGAATTTCATGTTAATGTCGAGGTTATTGATGATCAATTTATTCACATGGCTCTCGCGCATGATCACTGGTATAAGGTAGTCCAAGCTTAGTATCTTTATCTATACTAAATGTTTTAGGCTAGAAAGATTTCCTCTGTGGAATAGTTCAT
Organism: Cinchona pubescens; assembly: GCA_025175665.1. Lineage (NCBI taxonomy): Eukaryota > Viridiplantae > Streptophyta > Magnoliopsida > Gentianales > Rubiaceae > Cinchona > Cinchona pubescens. Next base: position 57,987 of record JANKKI010000580.1, on the reverse strand, counting down.
GTTTCATTGTTGATGCTATTAGTGGACCTTAGTTGATGGGTGGGTATTTCAATGTTAATGCTTCTACTAATGAATACATAGGAAGAGCTAGAAAAAACCATGATGCTATTGATGATTTCAACTGGGCTACCATAGACCCAATAAATTAGGGTTAAAAGCCCCCAAGAAAAAGATACACAGAAATACCTTCGGCATTTTTAGGTTTTATATGGAACATTTCATGCATTTCTGTTTCTTGTGCTAATAAATGTTTAGTATAGTGATTTAGTGTTTATTTCATGTTATCAAAATTAGAGGTCTTTGTATGTTCTTGTGGGTCTTTTCTTTATAGTTTTAGTAAGTATTTAAGTGTTATTTTAGAGTGATATTATAGATATTAATGTGTATTTTTATTTTTGGGTTGTCTAGGAACAAATGGTGTGTCAATCGAACGTTGGACGAAGAATTTTAGAGACAAAATGGTGAAACCGCACAAAGTTGTCAAGGGTCAATCGCCCAAGGCAAATTCAAGCGCTATCAACACAGATCAGAAGCATAGGCATTGTTAGTTCTTGAATTAAGAGGATCAACCACTGTTAGCGGTTGGGTCGACTAGAGCGGGCTGCTACGTAATTTTGATGATTTTTAGAGTTCTGGGTATCTGTCTTGAACCCGTTTTAGTGTGTTTCAAAACTTATTCAGAGCACTGCACTTTGTAACTGTTAGAAACTCTAAATAAGGGTCTTTAGGAACTCAAAAAATGGTTCTCTTTTAGCCTCCCGTTTGGGGCTACAAGATTAAAATAGGATTTTCTTCCTTTTTCAAGAAGTATTGAAGATGAGGTTGAAGATTGATATTGAACCGAGAACTTGCGATTCTTCATTACATAATGCTTCTTCATCCTTTTTAAATCTTTATTATGCTATTTAGTTCCAATTCTATTACTCTTTTATTGTTTGCCTTCAATCTAATGCTTTCTTTCTTTGGTGTTATTAATTTTTTTTTTAATGTTCTAAGTGGTATGAATTAAAGTTGAATGATGCCAATTCTTTTGGATAATGACTAATTTGATCGTTAATTAGAATAATCATAAAAATTGGGTAATAATTAGTATAAATTGGCAAATTAAGAACTTTGCAAACTCGGGTTTTGGATGGCCGAGGTGATACAAAAGTTGATACCCCGTAATAGACCCATGTTAATTATTAGACTAATTTAATTCGAGATCAAATTGGCTAGATTAATTAGTTAGTTCTTTATAATTTCATATAGATAAAACTTGAATTGATTAGTCTAGGATAGAGAGGGATCTACCCATAGTTAATTAATTTGATAGAACTCAATTATTTGAGGAATCATGGTTGTGTTGATAATTGGAATTGAACTTTCATGCATTATAATTGGACCAATTAATTGAATAAATTAACCAAAATCAGAATTTGACTAGTCTTAACCCTAATCCATTATTTTTATTAGTTAAAGTTTTTAATTCTAGTTTACTTGATTCTCTTTCTCCTGTTGTCGATTTTCAAATAGCGTTTAAACCAGATAACTAGTAATTGCTGAACCAATCCTCATGGATTTGGCAAGAGACTTCCGCTATATATTATTTGATCTTGTATATTTGCGTTGCATTATCTAGTTAATAGTAGAGTTAGGTGTTTGTAAATCTTATAATTAGATATTTAATGTATCACGATGAACACTCGTGGTGTTTCTCAGTTAAACTTCTCTGGCGGCTGCTTCACTTGGACTTGGATTCATCCAAGAAGGGTTATTTGGAAATGCTTGCATAGAGTAATGTTTAATCATCTTTAAAATGATTTCTTTCCGGATACTACATTGCAACATATAAATTGAGCATCATTTGATCACTTACCCCTCTTCTTGGAGTTTCAATCTCCACAAGGATCAATCCCTAAACCTTTTAAATTTCAACATATGTGGATTGAGCAAGAAAAATTCCTCTCTACAGTGTCTAGAGGCCAATTAGGAACTTCCAATAGGTGGTTATTGTATGAATGATTTGGCTTGGAAGCTTAAATGCCTTAAAACAGTATTGCGACAATGGAATAAAGATGTCTTTGGTAACAGCTTTGATTTGGTTAAGAAGGCTGAGGAGTTTGTTCAACAAAAGGAGCTGGAATTTGAAGCTAATACTTTGGAAGTGATCACACGAGATAATTTGAAGTTCGCACAAGCATAACTATTTTCTTGTCTTCATAATGAGGAAATCTTTTGGGGTCAAAAAGCTTGTATCAAATGGCTTTAAGAGGGAGACCTTAATACCAGCTTTTTCCATGCCACTTTGGTCAATAAGAGAGCACATTTAACCTTAAAAAGGATCAAGAATGGTGACGGATAGTAGCTGGACACTCCAATGCAATCAAGGGGGAAGCTATTCGGTTTTTCTAAAACCTGTTGTCAGATGAGGGAAACGATGGCACAACTCTAAATGAGATATTACAATTTATACCAAATTTGGAGATTTCACACTTGCAAGGTTTGGATCTTTAAAACTGGTGTCTTTGGAAGAGGTAAAAGGTGTTGTTTTTTCAATTGGATAAAGATAATCGAGTAGGGCTAGTGTGTTTCTTGGGGGCTTTCCTGGTCAATTGTTGGGATATGGTATCCCAAGATGTATTTAAGGTTGTCCAAGAATTCCAGGCAAGTGTGACTTTTCCGAGAGGTATTTCTAGTACTTTGATTGTCGTCATTCCTAAAAAAGATGGTCCTCAATCTTTCTAGGATTTTCATCCCATTGCCTTTATGTAAATTTGTTAATAAAATTCGCTACAAAAATATTGGCAAATCGAAATGCTTGTTTATTATCAGATTTGATCTCCCCTAAGCAATCCAATTTTGTAAAAGGTCAATCAATGGCAGATAATTTTTTACTGGCACAAGAGGTTCTAGGCTGCTTAGACAAGAAGACCAGGAGGCTTAACAACGCAATGAAATGGAACTTGATAAAGGCGTTCTATAGCATGTCTCTGGGTATTTCTAGAGAAGGTATTGTTATGCTTTGGTTTTCCAGTGCATTTTACCTCTCTAATCCTGAACAATTTATCTGGCAATTGGTTCTCTTTTTTGATCAATGGTTAAGTGACCGGCTATTTTAAATCATCTCAAAAAGTCGAGCAAAGGGATCCCTTGACACCATTACTTTTCATTCTTTGTTCTCATGTTCTATCTGGAGGACTAAAGTCTTTAATTTCTTCTAGTTGCATTACTCCGTATTCTCTTCCTCGTAATTGTCCACTAATTTCCCACTTGGCATTCACGGATGGTATATTGGTGTTCACTAAAGGTATGAGGCCTTCGCTAAGGAATTTATTAGCTTTTTTTGGAGTTATACCAAAAAGGATCTGGACAACGCGTGAATTTCTCCAAAAACTCACTGATATTGCCTTGGAGGTGCTCTTCATTAACCATTTGATTGATAAAGGCTATGATTGGATCTCAAGAAAATGTCTTCCTATCAGGTATATTGGCTGCCAAAAGCTCCTTTATTTAGGAAGGGAAAAATCAACTATTTTCAATATTTGGTGGATAATTCCGAAAACAAGATTATGTACTAGACTAAAAAGTTATTATCTCTTGGAGGTCGGCTAAACTTGATCAAACATGTTTTATAGGCAATTTTGATTAACGCAATGACGGTTCTGGATTCTCTAAAAGCTATCACAAAAAAGTTAGAGAGAATCATGGCGAATTTCTTTAAGAATTCTTCGGATTTTGGTTCATGAAGGTATCGGTTGAGCTGGGAGAATGTTTGTTATCCATAAAGTGAGAATGGATTATGGATTCGGAGCTTACATTGTTTGACACAAGCTTTAAATAAGTAATAGAATTATGGTGGAAATTTCATACTTCAAACTCTTTATGGGCTATTTTTATGTGGATTCGATGTTATTGTGTTTCATCCCGTCATTTATTCCATACTTGGAAAAGAACGCAAGCTCTTGTTCACATTGCGGACAACCATTTGCATTTGTTAGTACGCTCGGGAAGTGACTTCTATTTGGCACGCCAACTAGATTGGTTGTGAAAGCTTGGCAAGCATGGTGGATTTAATTCCATATCCGAAAGTGTAAATTAATGACTTTTTCTCCAATGAAGCTGGCTGGAATTTAGTACTTGCTCAACATGTTTTCCCTGATTCTGTTAGACCAATAGTGCTAAATCAATCGATATTTATCTCTAAGGAAGATGATGATCGAGTAATATGGACTCCTACGGCTAAGGGTGTATTCTCTATCACCTCGGCTCACGATCTCATTCACATATCTAGGGCTGTTTTGCATTCTCAAAAACACATTTGGGGTTCTCGATTGCCTTGGGAAATTTATATTTTCATGTCGCATTTGTTAAATGTTTCTCCTTCATCTTGTGTATAAGAGACACCCTTCTTGATTTATACACATCTAGACATGGCAGTAGCACAGAGTAGCAAGAGAAGGAAGAGAAACATCAAAGAGGAGTAATTGATGATTAATTCTTTCTTTCCCTAATTCATTCTCTCTCTCAATTCAAGTCTCTCTTTCTCTTCTTTTCTTCACTTTATTTTTATTTTCCTTTTGCTACCTTTCTTTTAGTTCCTATCCAAATAGTATTATGAGAATCTATTATTAGAAATCGGCAAGGGAGATAGAGTGCTTAATTGGCTTGAAGGCTTAGGTTAGAGACTGACACCTTCTACTAGCTAATAACACCTCCTACTTGTGATGTTTTGTTGGAATGAAAGGTTAGAGAGTGACACCTCCCACTTGTGATGTTTTGTTGGAATGGAGAGATATAAATTCCTCATGCTTCATAGTCCAACAAATAGAAATTATTTTTTCTTCCACAAAGTTTTAAGCAAGCACTTAATCAAGTTGTCAATGAAGTTTGAATAAATTAGTTTAAACTTGCATTCAAGTTCAATTAAATAATAGCAAGATACCTATTCATTTACCCCAAATTAACTTCAAAATTTAACTAACAATCAAACTCGTAAAATTTAAAATCTTAAAATTAGGAGTCGTCATAAATATGCCGTCTTCTTGCACTCCTATCCACTAAATGAAGGGTCATCAGGGTCTATTGAGCCTCTTTCTCTCCTATTTTTATTAAAATAGACAAAAGTATTAGATTAACACCAACACCGAGATCACACAATGCCTTTGCACATGAATAGTGACTAAACTAGACGGTATTGTGAAACTCCATCGATTTCTTATTTTTGGAGGTAATTGCTTTGATAGTACTGCACTACATTCCTCAGTGACCATCGCTGTCTCGTCCTCTTTCCAATTTCTCTTATTAGACAAGATTTTTTTCATAAATTTAACATAGTTAAGAATTTGAGAAGGAGCATCATCAAATGGAATATTAATTTTAATTTCTTAAGAACATCAAGAAAGTTAGAAAATAATTTCTCCCAATTTTGCTGCTTTAACCTTTGTGGATATGAGATCTTCACTGATGAGTGTGTCCTATTCCTTTTCCTTCGACTATGTATTTGATATCTTGGCACATCATTTTTACCTCTTTTGTCTAGATATTACATTTAGGTGACTCCTCTGTCACCTCTTCATCTCTCTTCTTCGTAGTAAGACACGCCTTGTGGGTCATCCGACATCTTTCCACTCCTTACAAGTAGTAAAACAATAACTTGCTTCTTTGGATTAGTCACCTTGTCACTCCATAATATACGTTAAGTCTTTCAGCCATTTGTTTGGAGATTTGGCCCAATTTGCACCTCCAAATTCCGAATTGAACTCCTTGTCTAATTCATGAATGTGGTAGCATTTCTCCATACTGGGTTTCTTTACTACTTGTTGTAGTGTATTTTGTTGTTGGTATTGAAATGGTGGCCTTTGTGCTCCTCGATTATTTGTAAGTATTGGAGTATAAATTATTTTGAATCCTTTCTTGATTTGCCACAAAATTCACTTTCTTAAATTATTTTGAATCCTTTGACTTGATTTTCCACAAAATTCACTTATTTACCCCCAGCTCCATTTTCAAACACTTGGCACTCTCCAGTGGTTTGATTTGACACAAACACTTCATAAGACACCTCATCAGTATTAACTAAACTCACTGAATTTAATTTCATACCTCTAATTTATTTTGTAAAATGTGCCAACCGAGTTTCCATTATCTCTAACTGCATCTATTGACCTTTGATCAAAACTGCTAGCCATTTTCTCTAGGAATTCGTATGCCTCATCGAGAGTCTTATACATGAATTCTTCTGTATTTGCCACATCCACTGTATTTTGAGTAGTCGAGAATAACCCATTATAGAATGTTTGAATCTGCATCCACAAAGGTAAACCATCATAAAGATACCTTTGTAGTGACTCCTTGAACTGCTCCCATGCTTCATGAAACCTTTCCTAATGAAGTTGTGTAAAAGAGGTTATATGATTCCATAGCTTCGCCCTTTTTTGCTAGTGGGAAAATGATTATAGTCATCTTTTACTTTATCCCTCATTGTAAATTAATTCTCCGAGTCTTATTGCATCATCAAAAACTCCATTGTGCTTGAACATGTCACAAATTTCCTAGAAATTTGCAATGTGTTGATGCTAGATCGTCAAGAGAAGTTCCACCAAATTGCAGAAATTTCTAGAACATAGATAACAAAACTAGTTTGATTTCAAAAATGTTGGCTTGAATTGGAGGCATTGCTATGCTAGACTTCTCTATTCCAATGAAGGCAATGCATAATCCTTCAAAGATCGATCTTCCTCTCGGGATCATCTCGCACTGGTACTCCACCATCTCCATTACCAGCCATGATGCCTCTCAATCCTTACTTGGCTTTTTGTTTCTCTCTCTAAAGTCTATGCAAGGGCGATTTTTAGATATATAAAATTAATCAAGATGGAAAATTCATAAACTAAAATGTCTAAACAAGAAAAGATCAAATCTAACACAAATAATTAAATAAAGTAAATAAATCCAAATTAGTAACTAAACTAGTTGGCATAATGTATTCGAAACACTAGTCATCAGCAACAACACCAAAAATTTCATGGGTCGACTTCCCTACACTCGCAAGTGCTGATATTATGAGATTGTATCAAGTAATATAGAAATGAGTATCATTACCACAAGGACTAGTAAATAAGCACTAAAATTAACAATTTCATTACTATTTGGGAAAAACCAATTTTTAAGAAATTCAAATTCTTTAAACTAGGAAAAAAGATTAACTAGAGTAAATTCAAGAATAAACCAGTGTTGGGGTTTCTCGACTTCACCAATTGCTATGCATAAACTCAATCCTAGTTACTTAGAATAGATTTCCAAGATTTTTGTTTGAATTCCTCTATGGATTTATTACCAATTGGTCATGTAGTAATAACTTTCTCTTTACAATTTATTTGCCTTTGATCAAGTTCGAAGTAAACTAGTGGTGAGCTAGATTATGGAATTCCTATGGTGACCATAGAAATTGGATTATTCCTTGGTCTAACATTCACTCAATTCATGGCATTTACTACTAGATCTCAAAATGTGATTTACTTGGTCAGTCTCGTCAAATATATAGGGATTCATTCAAATAGTGATTGAGGTAGTTAATTGAAAGCATCAAACACATAGTAAACACTCATTCGTAAATGTAAATCTATTATGCATAACATAAGAACAAGAGTTTAGCCATCACAATTGTTTACATCATGAAAGCCCAAACTAGAAAGTTTAGAAAATAATTGTTGCTAAACAAACCATTGAAATCATAAATACTCCATAAAATATGACAAATGTATACTATGAATGATTAAAAACACAATACAAGTCATCAGAGTGATGATCCTATCCTATCACCCAGGAGTCTTCAAGCCCTCATCTTTTAAAATTGTGAAGAAAACTAAAACCCTAATGATAGCTACTCTAATAACAATGGAATAACTTATGTCAAACTAGGTTTAAAAGATTCTTATTTATTCTTTTAGATAAGGGTCTAGGTTTTAAAATGGTTACAAAATGAATCAAATCAGACCTAAAATAGACCCTGAAAAAATAAAAATCACTTCAAATTCTGCTGGAAATTTGGCCAGTAAGGCCAAACAGCTCCTGGGCCGCTGGAACATCCAGTTGACAGAGGCTGGGTGCAACTAACCTCTATTGGGTGCTACGAGTTGCTGTTTCCAGCGAAGCTTAGTCTATTCTTACTTGATTTTCCTGATTCGTGTACTAATCATCCAATTAGATCCCGATTTATTCAAAATCTATAAAAATATAGTAAAACATATTAGTGAAAGACCTAAAATACTTAAAATAATAATTTAAAAAAAAAACACTAAATGCATGAAAAAACCTAAACTAACATGGAAAACACTCGAGATTAGCATCAAAACCTAATAAAAACACATTGAAATGCCTGTCATTTGAGAGAATTATCAATACCTTTTGAAAATACATTAGAAAATAAAAGGTGAAGCACCTTCTTAAAAAAATGGTTTTATGACTCAAAGGTTCAATATTTGCTTCTAAGGTGCAATGAAGTACTTGTAAAATAGAAATAATTTTTACATCAAATCAACAAAAAAAACAAAGATGTAGAACAATAAGAAAAATGTTAAAATTTAACTACAAGCACGCGCAGGAATAATATTAAATAAGAATTGTGAAGCTCTATAACATTTATAAGTAACAAAAAAAAAAAAAAGATCTAGAAATAAAAAATGAAACTAATAAAGATAAAGAATAGTAAAACTGAAGAGCTACATAACATATCAAATTCTATACTATGTTATGTAGCTATATATAAAATTTCCACCATCATATTCAACAAAACAAAATGTAAAGAAGGAATTTGAGACTACGAAATCAAAAATTGGAGGGCATTTATTTTCTTATGATGCGGTTTCAAATCCTATTAAAAACTTTTTGGAATGCAATATAGAGACCTTTTAAGTTTAGAAATTTCACTTTTGGTCTGCAGTTGTTTATTACAAGAAGCAAAAATGAAGACCGTGGTCCAAAATGTTTGAATACTATATAAACAACACTTGGTCAATTTCAGCCATAAACCTCATTTCAAAATTTTCAGAAAAACCCTAACCCTAGAATTCTCTCTTCCTCTACATGAAGGTTTTTCACCCACCTTTTCTTCACTAAATCCACCAAAAACTCACGCTAAACCCCAAATTTTGTCCTTCTCATTCTTTGTAGACTTCTTCAACTCATCAATAGGGACTCAAAAAGAGGGCAATCAAGTGTTGATATGAGGTTCAAAGAAGGTCATTCAAATTTTTTTCTTCAGGAAAAATTGTTCTAAATTCACTCTTCAACCATAAGTTCTCATGGTTAGTGTTCAACAATTAATTTCTACGTCAAATAGAGAAATTTTGTTGACTTTTTGCTTATGCTTTATTTTGTTGTGAATTTCAATTGATTAGATTTTTCCTAAGTGGTTATTTTTATTATTTGGTGTGAATTTTTAACTTCAATCGGACTATTTAACATGGAAAATGAAAGGATAAGGGTAAGGCCGAGGCACACATTCGGTTCCTGAAAAGAGAAAAATTAAGGAGGAGTCAAACCACCAAAAAGAAAGGAGGTAAATTCAATAAGAAAATTTTTGTTAGCGAGAGAACCGGGCTGAGGACTTGTTTAAAGCCAATTCCAAACATCGTGATTCAAAAGAGAGGTTTTAACTTGTCTAGAGATCGGGGGAGTATGAGACAACTCATAAGGAAATTAAAGTTCAATTGAGGGAGTGTCATTGGGAGTTCTTTAATAATGATGTTCCACCAAGTTATACAAATCTTGTTAAGAAATTCCATTGTAATTTGTATGATCTTGTTGATGGTATGTGCAAAGTAAGGTGTAAATTTGTTGATTTTAGTGAGGAAAAGATCAATGCATATTTTAATGTCATGGCATTTATAATCTTGTGGCAAACTATAACTAACAATAAAAACCATTTGTGTTTTGCTCATGTGCCTTGGGAAATGAATGCTAAGAGACAGTTCATGTATAGTACCTCACAATTAGCTGTCTGGAATAAGTTGAATGAGTGGATTTTTCGGATCAAAATGAACACCGTATAATCAGTCATATTTGGGGTTCAAGCATTGTTAGCTTTGTTTGAAGGATAGACTGGTTTGGTTTTCGCTATCTTCAGAGCAGTTATATATTGATTTGGGCAAGGTCATCCAAATGGGCAACCGAGACGGGTGGGTTTTGTTTTGCCAAGTCTAATATCTCAACTTTGTCTTGTTGTGAAATTGTTCCTGGCAAGCTTATGACATATGAAACAAGGTGCATTATGTCAACTATACGCACAACATGGTAAGGAAGTTTGAGAGGCACCATAGAAGAGTTGAGCAACCAAATTTACCTCCTCCACAAGCTTTTTCCATCAACATTAAAGTTGGATATGCCTTTAATCCTCCATACACCAATGAGGAAAGGGACAAGATGCATGGGTATTGGACCTATAGCAAGATGGTTCTACATAACAACCTTGCCCTCATTGGTCAAGTCATCCAAACAACACACTTGGATCTATCTAAGGCCACTTCCAATTTGGCATTGTGGACTTCCAGGAAAAGAACTATCCTTCAAACCACAAAATGAGCCAATGCAAGAATAGCAAAGCCAACTTGGTGAAGAAGGAGCTAGCAAACAATTTAGAGAAAAACTTTGAAAAGAGTCAAGCGGATGAAAATGATAAAGATCTAATCATGGATTCAAGTTAAGATGAGGAGGAGGACTCCAAGAAATAGGACGATGAGGATTGATGCTTCTTGTCATGAGAAGACCTTATATGTCATGAGAAGACCTTATATCCCATCACTTAGATGCCCCACTTAACACTTTTTTTCTCTTATATCACATGACTGATTGATTAAACATTTTCTTACATTTCCTAATTTATAGATTATTAGTTTATTTCTTTATATTGAATTGGTAGTTTAATTTATTTTACTTTGCTTTAGATAATTTAGCTCTATAAGAATTAGTTGAGGCCAAGTGGTTTATTTAATTGTTAAGGACAAATAGATATTATTCTTCTTGATGCTATTTTGATGATTTCTTGACTTTGTTTAATTGTTCTTTGGTTATTTCGTGGTTGATTTATGTTTGTTTTGGTGTGTTTGAGGTAATCTTTGGGCTGATTTGATAAGGTACCCTCAAGTTTATTTTGTTTCTGTTTTGGTTTTAAGTGAATCTTTGGGTTGGTTTGGCAAGACTTCACTTTTATAGCATTATTGGTTATCTATTTTCCTTTTAATAGATGCTTTATTTCTTGTGGAATGGGTTAGTGGAAGGATGAAGGCTGGAAATATTCAATAATGTAGAAAGTGCGGTGTACTTTAAATGTTTTTTTTTTTTTTTGGGAAAGTTTTTAGTTTTTTTCTTTTGTTTGGAAAAGTTATTGATATTGGATGGAAAAGAAACAATTTGGTATGCGATGATAACGTTTGAACCCAAAATGGCATAGAATTTTTGGTATTGCTTTTATCACTTTGGTTTTCATAAGTAAATTGCTTAATTTCTTCTTGTGAATCTTTGATTCAAAAACAAACTATTTCCAGTTTCAAAAGAAGTGGCAATTGATTTCAAAAATGGTTTATATGAAATATCTTTTGCTCCAATGCTCAAAAGGGTACAAGTGTGAAGAATCAAGTGCCAAAAAGCATAGTCTAAACTGAAAAGGGTACAAGTGTGAAGAATCAAGATGTCGAAGACCAAGTTGCAAAAGAGATAATTTTAAAACAAAGTCCAAGACATTTAAGAATTCGGGACCGTGGTGCCAAGCTTAGAAGAAGGGAATTCCACACGGCAGTTTCAAGTGCAAAAAGCATAGTCTAAACTCACTTTCAGTCTGCAGTTGAAAATTTGAACAAGAAAAAAATGGGACCACGGTCTGTAATCAATTTTCAGAGAGAAAACCATGGCAGATTTGTAATAGCTATGAATTTTGCAAATAGGACCACTTAATACTGTAAGAAAGTAAATAACCAGTAACGCAGCGGAATTTAAAATTTTTACTTTCTTATCACGGATCATCTTGATGAATTTATGTGTAGTACAAAAAAAGTATAGAGATTATACCTTAAAATCGCAGTAAAATCTCCAATATGTTTGGGATGTCGATCCACAAGTCACACAAGTGCCCGTAGCTCTAATAGTATCCACACAGCATAATTAAATCAGGAATTTTCATAAGATTGATTGACTCACACCACGAAATGCTAGTTCCTAAATTTCCAAATGTGACTTTCACATTTTTTTAATATTATTTTTCACTGCATTTTCAATTCCTAAAGCCGTTCTAGTACTAAATCTATATATTAGTTCTTTAGCACTAGCCATATATATATCGAAGAAGTTGTGCGTGTTACGTTTGATGAGACTAATGATATTATTTCAAAGAATGTTTGTGAAGATGAAAATGTAGGTATACAAAAGGAACTTGAGATGCTCACTATACATGAAGAACATTAAGAGACCAAGACAAGCAATAAGGACGACACTCATCAATTGGATGAAGAAGTTCTTTTGGAACAAAAATTCTCCGAAAGATCTTCCAAGAGCATGGAGATTTATCTCAAGTCACCCTCGAGAGTTGATCATAGGTGATCGTCCATTGGGGTGAAAACTCGTTCTCATAAACTTTTGAATAATAATTGTGTCTTACTTTCTCACATTGAACCTAATAGTGTGGATGATGCATTGAATGACCAATCTTGGGTTTTTGCTATGCAAGAGGAACTTATCCAATTCGAGAAAAATAATGTGTGGACCTTGGTTGAAAGACCCTCAACTCATCCCGTTATAGGTACAAAATGGGTTTTTAGAAAAAAATTAAATGATAAAGGCGAGATTATTAGAAATAAAGCTAGGCTTGTTGCAAAGGGGTATGCTCAAGAAAAAGGATTGACTTTGATGAAACCTTTGCACTCATTGCTCATTTAGAATCTATTCTATGTTTCTTGCATATGCATGCTTTAACAATTTCAAATTATTTCAAATGGATGTCAAAAGTGCATTTTTAAATGGCTTCATTGATCAAGAAGTTTTTGTTGAACAATCCCCTGATTTTGAAAATAAAGATTTTCCAAATCATGTTTTCAAACTTTCAAAAGGTTTATATGAATTGAAACAAGCTCCCAGAGCTTGGTATGAAAGGCTAAGTGGCTTTTTGATTGCAGAAATTGGTTTTAAAAGAGATGTTGCTGATACCATTCTCTTCACCAAAACTAATCTTAATGGTTTGTTGATTGTTCAAATATATGTTGATAATATTATTTTTGGAGCAACTAATGAAAGCTTGCGTAAGGAATTCTTGTGTTTAATGCAAAAGGAATTTGAAATGAGTACGATGGGAGAATTATATTTTTTCCTTGGACTTCAAGTTCACCAAACAAAAGAAGGAACGTTCATTACACAAATCAAGTACACAAAGGAGCTACTCAAGCGCTTTGGGATGGAAGATTACAAACAAGTCAGAACACCAATGTGTACTTCAAGCAAACTTGACAAAGATGAAGAAGGTAATAGTGTTGATGAAAAATAGTATAGAGGTATGATCGGAATCCAGCTTTATTTGACAGCCAGTAGACCGGATATTATGTTTTCTGTTTGTCTGTGTGCTAGATTTTGATCTTGTCCTAAAGAATAACATTTAATTGCGGTAAAAAGAATTTTTAGATCATTAAAAGGAACGATGGAATTTGGCCTTTGGTGTCCTAAATCCATTAATTTTGATTCAATTAGTTATTCCAAAGCTGACTTTGCTGGTTGTAAATTGATAGGAAAAGTACTAGTGGTATGTGTCACTTTTTTGGTAATTACTTGGTGTCCTGGTTTATCAAGAAGCAAAATTCTATTATATATTGCTGTTCGAAATTGTTGTCCTCAACTTCTTTGGATGAAGCATACTTTAAAAGATTTTGGTGCAATTTTTGATTGTGTGCCTATAAGATGCGACAATACTAGTGCAATTAATCCAACTAAAAATCCTGTCTTGCATTCTAGAACCAAACACATTGATGTCAAGCATCACTTTATTAGAGATCTTGTGTGTAAAAAGGAAATTTGTGTTGAATTTGTGTGTATAAAATATCAACTAGCAGATATTTTTACTAAACCTTTGTCTATAGGTTGTTTTGAATTTCTCAAAACTCGTTTGGACATTATTGATTTCAAAACTGTATGAATCAATTATGCTTTCGGACGAAAATATGCATCCTAAGGTATCTGCTCTTTTAGACGAACATGAACGTCCGAACCCCTCTCTTTTACCTCGGATGCTTTCAATCATCTGAAATTCACCTCTCACTCTTCAAACTCTCTGGAAATTCTTACAGCCGATTATCACCGTCTAACATTCTTTCAGACACACAACATAGCGTATCGGCCAGTTAGTTTCTCTGCGATCGAACGTATACCAATCGTTTGGAAATTTGAATGTTCGACTCGTTTAAATCGCTTCATTTTCCCCTTATCAGACACACCATTCCCATCGAACTCTAGCTCTGGCATTTTGAGAGTCCCATTTCCAATTCCTTCAATTCGTCCATTTTTCTCTAAATTTTCTCAAGGAATCTCTATTCCCAACTCCTCATCCATCTTAATTAAATCTCTTTTCACCATTTTAACATCACATTCTTTAGAATTTCTTAAAAATCATTTACTCTCACTTTTTCTCTTCTTCACATTCCTGTTCAGGTAATCAAGATGCTACGATCACGTGGAGGATCTTGAACAGCCACCAAAGGGAAAAAATCAAAAGGAAAAGCTCCAGGCGGAAACATCGTCAAATCCTCAATGCACATCCAATCCCTTTCCGCCAAAATTCATTGATGCCAAGGCATTAGATAGGTACACTTCCCTTCTTAGCAAATCCATAATTGTTCAACGTCCTATTTCACAAAGTCTATTTGATGAATTGAATTTACCTCTTATCAAGTCATGCTTTGAACAACAAAACAGGGGAAACTTAATTTGCATGGATTTACTTGTCTATAATGATATGGTGTTGCGATTCACCGCTAATCTTCGGAAGGGTTCAACTATTCAAACCTTAGTCTCTTGTGTGAATAATGTTAACCTCTATGAAGAGGTCAAACAAATTTTCAATGTCAATTTTAAATAGGTTTCGAAAGCCAAAACTACTCTACTTAGGCCTTTTGTACCTCAACCCATTATAGTCTTTAGTTAAATTTGCTACCCCTTCGTTGAGTATAAAATTTGACTTGAAATCTAGATGTGTATAAGAGACAAGATAAATAAGAAACAGTCTATCTACAACTTGATTTTGCACATCTATTTTGCTCCTTATGGGAGCTCTTTTTGACAATGATATTCGTAGGAATATTCCTTTTAAAAAATTCCTAACCAAAGTTTTTGATCACTTTGACATCCCCGTTTTCTGGCAAAAAACAATACCCTCCTTATTTCAACAAATTTTATATTGAACGAAAGGGTTTGTGCTTTTTTAATGATCAATGGTTTACAAAGGCTGCATATGAATTTGGAAGTCCAAAACACATGCTTCCACTTCTGGTCTTGCGCTACCTCACTCTCCTCCTCCTCCTCAACCCTCATTTTCCACACCTCCCCTATCCCATGTATACTAGATGGACTCCCCCGCATTCCATCTTCAGAACCCTCACTTTTCTATTTATGTACACTTGTTACCTCTCTGAGCAATCAAATGAGCTCAATTCAACGCCACACCCTTCAGAAGTTAAAGAGGCTAGAGACAAAACAAACTATCCTTCAAGAAGTGCTTAGTCTAGGAATGTCTGCCTCAGCTCAGATTCAATTTGCCAATATCCAGTTCCAATACATTCTCGAGTCCTCCTCCAATAGCAATGACAACGGCATTGAAGATGGTGATCATTCCAATCCTGAGCCCGAAGACCGTGAGGATCCAGTTAGTGCAACCAATCCTGACAAATCCACCACTCCTAGCATTGATATTGATGATGACGAAGACATTGTTGAAACATTCAACTACATCATGCAACGCCGTGATCCTCAAGACTTGAGTGAACAAGACAGTGAGGCTACGGAGGATGATGTACATGCCAAAAAGTGTAAACGCAAGGAACGTTCCAATCTAGAAGAATGATTCAGCTTTTATCCCATAGCCTAGGAACACCTGCATCTAATAGTCATTACTGTCCTTAGACAAATAGTTGCACTCTAATCAAGTTGACTAATTTTTGCACTTGGTTGTAGTTGACTATTGCTGAACTTGGTTATAGTTACTGTGATTGTTCACTGTTCTGGTTTTTTTTTTGTTTTATGACTATTTTTACCTTTATTGTGGCTTGCGTAAAGGGGAGCATCCTCTCAGGGGGGAGCTTATTTTGTTTTGATGATGCCAAAAGGGGGAGAAAGATAGCTATTTGAGTGTTTATAACTAATTGTGTGATCATGGTTGTTTGATTTCCCTTGTGATTTGTCATCATCAAAAAGAGGGAGGTTGATTACCTAAAACCTTAGTTTTGATGATGACAAACGTAATCTAACAATCTTAACTTGAGCTGTGACAGGAATTTTAGTTTATTTGTTCTTAGCAGAGTTTTTGGACAAAGTATATCGTCCAAACAACACTATGTCTCTTGGATGCACAAGCTCATTCGAACAAGATAACCACGGACGCAATGGAGACACTATCCAAACGATTAGGCATGAAGCAAAATTTTGGAGCACCTACAACGGATGCACAAGCTCGACCGAACGAATTTATCTCAGACGCAATTCACCGTCCGAAAGGTCAGGCAGAGGCAATATTTTGAGGCACCTACAATGGACACATCTAACTGTCCAAAGAAAATTATATTGGACAGGGCTAACTGTCCGAAAGAAAAGCATCCCTAGTTAAGCACCAAACCTTTCGGACACACTACACTGTCTAATGACTAAACTCATCAACATACTTGGTTCAGATGAAGGAAGGGACGCAACCTCGGCCATTTGAACGGCATCCTCAACTCCTTGATATTTTAGATTGGACGATTGTTCGGACGCTCAATAATAACCTTGGACTTCCGAAACCCATAACGGCTAATTTTTTCCACCATTTATTATCTAGCCGTTAAGAGGTGGTTGGGAGCTGATTTATTGCACCTATAAATACCAACCCTTTTGTATTGTGTTTTATCAACTAACACATGAGATGAATACAAGCAAAAAGAAAGGCAATTTGAGTGCAAATTAACTCTTTAGTGATATTGTAGTAATGTGTACTTAGGAGTGCTATTCAAAAATATTGAGTGGAGTGATAATCTTGTACAAAAGTAAGGTTTGGTGTAAAATCCTTGCCTCAACTAAAGAGAAGTAGTGTGAGCAAGGGCAATCCTGCTTTGTGTACACTTGAGATTAATGGTTCACCAAATTTGAAGGAGTATCTTAGTGGATTACTACTCCAAGCTAACTAGCTTGGATGTGCTGTTTGTTTAATCTCTCTCTTAATTTATTCTATTCATTTTATACTTAATTGCTTATATTTTTATCATCTTATTTGTCAAGTGCAAGAAATTTGAATTGAGCATAAGTTTAAGCAACGTAATTCACCCCCCTCTTGGTTGCTTTGGGACCTACAATGTTAATGCTGAAAGGATATTGGTTACACAAAAACTAGTTCATGGAAAGGTACATTCAAACCACTTGACTTTTCTCAAGACCTGGGTCATGACACATTACTAGATGTCAATCTTCATCTATGAATATGAGATAAATTAAAAGAGTTTTAATTTTTCATACTCGATTGAATTAATAAGATTATAATTCATTTTCATTACCAAGTTCTATGAGAACCTATCGGGTCTCATAAATTTACATCACTTATTGAAGGATTAAAATGACATTAGGAAGGACTTAATAAGTGAAGTATATGATACTTAAGAGGTCATTTTGTAGACATAAAATAAACCTCAAAGAGTTATATTGTTATTACCTAAACCTCTTAGGGTTTTGGTTGTTCACTATATATATACTCCTTATAAATCACTTGAGAGACATAGAGACTTCGTTATTCTTGAGGGAAAGAAAAAAAATCATATTTTTTCTCCTTTCTTGGCCTAAAATAACAAGGGTAGAAATCATATTTTCTCTTTTCTTTTTGCCCAAGCACACTTTCTACTTGATGTAGCACTCAATCTTTTTAAAGTGATATCAAATTACAGCCCTAAGTAGTTTCCTTTAGCAATGTGGTGGTATGGACTTTCATATAGGCCAAACATTTGGGTGGCTTGCTGGTGGCTGTTCCTAGAAGTGTTAGTCATCTTACAACAACAATGCTGATAACTCTAAATTTAGTGCTATTTTTTGTATCTCTTTTGTTATGTGTTTAGGTGTGTTTAGTCCTATTTGATGTGTTTTACGGGAGAAAAAGTTGTGTTTAAGATGTTCATAGTTGATTGTGTTGTTTTAAGTTGTTTTTGCAGTTAAATTTGTGCTTTATTGTATATTTGTCTATGCACTTCATTTTGTGTTTTGTGTAGATCAAACAAGGGGTAAAATGGTTAATTGATAAAGGAATGTGGAGCTCAAGTGGATGAGCAAAGTAGTAGAAGAGTGCTAAAGAAGCCAACCGCAGACTATGACTAGAATACATTGAAAAAGCCATTGACTACGGCATACACCAAAGCATGGCTATAGATTGCGGTTAAACCAAGAGCATTACTCACATGTCTATGAGTGAGCTAAAGACTACAAGAAAACAAGCATAAACCACCCACACTGCGGGAGGTCCATTTTGGGCTAGGGCTTGTTATGCAATTTCGATAAATAAGGGCATATGTAACAATTGAAACGGGGGCAATTCTCAGAACTTATTATCAATCTTTTGGCTTGGATTTCCAGAGCTACTTTTCTCATACTTTTTAGGTTTAATTGTTCTTCAATTTCGTAGTTTAGTTTTTGACTTTGGGATCGTTCAATTAATTCAATTCAAGTTCTTTTGCAATGATTTCGATTCAAGTAAATTGGCTTTTATTTATTTATTCCCAATTGCAATTTTAATTTCTGTTTATCAATTTATCATGTCTATTAGCAATTCAAATAATTTGTTTTCATTTCCACATGCAATGAATTGCTAAGTTGATTAGGGTTTGGGTACAGGGGACACAATTGTTCCTGGGTTGACTTAAAATTAAGGGTTAATTGCTAAATTATATTAAGACTAATAATTAATACAAATGGACAAATTTAAGGAGTAGCTACCCTTAGTTTTGGTTAGGTTAACAGAGGGAATAAGATTTTTGAACCTACGTCATAGGCCAATGGTAAATTATTAGGCTAATCTTTCCAGGCTAGGTGGCAGAATGATTAATTGATTCATCAAATATTCCAGGTTGGAAACTTGAATTCCATACAGATAAAGACTCGAATTGATTAATTATGCAACAGAAGGTCTCAAACCCTGGTTAATTGATTTGATAGGATTCAATTATCGAAGCCTTCAAGGATGGATTGAAATATAGGAATACAATGTCCATCAAATATAATTGAATTCAATTGATTAACATGAGATTTGATTAAATCCAAGATAATCGCTAGCCTAGCACTCAAACCACTTTTATCATCTGCTTGCATCTTTAATTTCATTTGTTCTTTGAATTTCAATTATTTATTGGTTTAGCAATTTTAGTGATAGAATCAAATCACAAGGGAAATCAAACAACCATGATCACACAATTAGTTATAAACCTGTCTCCGTAATTATAATTGTGGGATCGACCCTTATTGACATATCTACACATGATAACCGATGTTGCAGATATTAATGGAATCATCTAATAGTGTATCTTTACTTGTCCTATGTGGATCAAGTTCTTGGCTTTGTCTTATACACATCTAGATGGTTAATGACACCATCAGCATATTATCTTTTGTCTCTTATACACATCTAATGTAGGTCAGATAATAAAGACAGGTGTATGACTTAAATAGTTTTAACAATCCCCTATGTTATCTTTGGCAGAAAAATGAAAAGAAAAAAGTTGAAAAGAAGAAAAAAAGAAAAGGAAAAAAATATAAAGAAAATAAGCACAATTCCTTTTAAGTTGTGTCAAATGTTCTGAATAAAAAAGGTCAAATTTTAATATTATGGTTGTTTGAGGGATGTTCCAAAGGATTATGGTTCGAAGTAATTCACTAATGTATCTAAGGTGATATAAGCTAGTTTTATCCAAATATATATATTATCTTTATTCCTTCGCCTACATTACAAGATTTAAAGACCTATTCGATCCTTAGTTTGAGTTCATTTGTATTAGTGAGTATTGTGTGTGCTAATTTCTTGCAACGTGTTTGTCACTTGCTAAAATTTTGTTCAATGGATTTTTCATTGATTAGTGAGCGAGTGATATCTGCTTTCATGAGTGAAGAGATTAGCACTTTCATGGTAATTTGGTGTTAATTATCAAAGTTCTCTTATATACTTGTTTAGTTCATTTCTCTAATACTATAGTTTTCCCTGTTATGATTGTTGATACATTGAATAAATTTAATGTGTTTTGTTTCTTTATTTGTTTTGTTTTGGTCAGGACTAGCAAAATCTTAAGTTGGGGTGTGATTACCCTGAGAAATTATGGTTGTTCCTATTCTTTAGAGATTTTAGAGTTTATGTGTTAGTTTCTTGCATTTATGTTTCTATGTGTTAATATATGTTTAGTGTAGATTTTTAGTTTTTATTTTATCTTATTTAACTATATATTTATGTGTTTTTGTATTTAGAACTATGTTTAGATTCTTTATCTAATTATTCCCGAAGTTAGAATTCTTCGTGCGTTCTTGTGTATCTTTTGATTATAGTTGTGGTCAATGTTAAATTGTTATTTTAGAGTTTTATTATAGATATTAATGTATATTATTGTTCTACGGCCATGTAGGAATAAACAGTATGTCAATTGGATATCAGACGAGAATTTTAGAGGCAAAACAATGAATCCGCACGAAGCTATAAAGGGTCACTTGGTGGCTACGAGTGAGTAAGGCTAAATCAGCCGCAGTCTATGGGCTAGATAGAAGCATACCCGGTTTTTCTCTATAGCATGGAATAAGGTAATTTAACAGTTTTTACACTAGTTTGGGCATTTTTAGAATTCATGTGTTCATTTTTGTGCATTTATGTTTCTGTATGTTAATATCTTAATATATGTTGACTGTAGTGTTTTAGTGTTTATTTGATACTTTTTTAAAGTATATTTATGTGTTATACATAGGGTTGTGTGTAAGTTGTTTATTTAATTCCTCCCGGAGTTAGAGTTCTTCATGCATTCTTGTGTGTACTTTTTTTTTTAGTTTAAGTCAGTGCTAAATTGTTATTTTAGAGTTCTATTATGGATATTAATATTTGTTATTATTCTGAGGTCATGTAGGAATAAACGGTGCATCAATCGGACATTGAACAATGATTTTAGAGGCAAAACGATGAAATCGCATAAAGCTATGAAAGGTCACTCACCAACTACGGGTGACTACGGCTAAATCAGCAGTCTGCGGGCTGGACAAAAGCATACCCACAGTCTGCGGGTGATTGAAGGCAAATCAACCATAGACTATGGTTTGGTCGGTTGTGGCAAGCTATTACTGTTGTTCAACTCTGTCTCCTATATCTGTTCTTCTAGTGGCATTCAAACTTATATAATCAGACTTGCTAAACCAATCCTTGTGGGTTGCACCGTACTTTCACTTCATGGTCTATTTGACCATAAATTTGTGGTGTATTATCTGTCGAGTTAACTGTAAAGTTAGTTGATTATAAATATTATAACTAAATATTAAATGTATCAAGTTTTTGGGGCCGTTGACAGATATTGGGTTTTTGGAAGTATTGCTATAATTTGGCAGGAATACTACTTTGAAGTTAAAATTGTGTTATATTTGTCTTAAATTCATTATGTGTTCTCAATATTTTGAAAAAGACTAGGAAGAATTAGATAAACAATCAAAAACAACTCATAAACACATAAAACATGTAAATATAAGTTGAATAACATCTTATAAACATAAGAACACTATACTAGATAGACATTAACACATGTAAACATAAATGCACAAAAATTATAAACGTCTCATGTGTAAAATATAGAAACTAGTGCATATCTGTTAACAATCAATTTCCTGACTAAAACTTGATCCACGTTGGTCTCAAGTTACACATTGCCTTATGTATAAGCTTCCACTAATTTCCACACATATACAATTATCAATGTAGTAATGTGAATAAGGGTCGATCCTACGAGGAGAAGGCCGGCTGGTAGCAAGTACCGAGAACCTAGTCTAATTTCTATTTAGATAGCCATTTTGCAAAGAATTTGGACTTTAGAATAGAAATTACTAAAGAAATAAATACCTAAAATTCAAAGAACAACTAAAGAAATTAAAGATGCAAGAAGATGATAAAAGTGGTTGAGTGTTTGGCTAGCAATTATCTTAGATTTAATCAAATCTTGGGTTAATCAATCAAATTCAATTATATTAAATAAAGATTCTATCCCCACATAGAACCCAACCCTAAAGCCTTTGGGAATTGAATCCTATCAAATTAATTAACCGAGTTTGAGACCTTCTCTTGCCTATTTACCCAATCCGAGTATTTGGCGGGAATACTCGCAATTACCAAAGGCTTTAGGGTTGGGTCTGTCAGGAATAAAACTAATAATCTAACACTGGCCTATGACACAGGTCTTAGAAATCTTATTGAGACAATTAATTTAACCAAAACTAAGGTTAATCTAAAGAATATTTGCCTCAAGTTTTGTTAATTATTTGCTGTCTCATAATACACATCTAGATGTGTATAAGAGACAGACCCATGAACAATCGCGTCAGCCCGCAACCAAATCCTAATTAATTTAGAAATTCATGGCGTACAGAAATGAAAACAAATAATTAAATTGCTAATAGACATGATAAATTGATAAATGGAAATTAAAAGTGCAACATTAATAAATAAATAAAAGACAAGTTACTGAAATCAAAATCATTGGAAAAGAACTTGAATTGAATTACTTGAACAATCCAAAAGTCAAAAATTAAACTACGAAATTGAAGAAAAAATAAACCCTGAAGTATGAGAAAAGTAACTCTAAAAACCCAAGCCAAAAAATTGAAAATAAGTTCTAAAAATCTCGCCTCTTTCAATCATTACATAAGTCCCGTATTTATAGAAATTCGATAACATGCCCAAGCCCAAAACAGACCACTCGTAGACTATGGGTGGTTTATGCTTGTTCTCTCACAAACTGTGGCGCACATCTAGTCATAGACTATGAGTGATGCTCTTGGTTTAGCCGCAGTCTGCGGCCATGCTTTTGTTTATGCTGCAGTCAGCGACTATTTCAATGTATTCTAGCCACAATTTGCAGATGGTCTTCTGCAGCACTCTTTGACCTTTTTGCTCTTCCACTTTAGTTTCACATCTCTTTGTCAATTGACCATTTTACACCTTGTTTCATTTGCACAAAACACAAAACGAAGTAAATAGAGAAATATGCTAATAAAACACACATTTAACTACAAAAACAACACATTCAACTATGGATATCCGAAACACAATTACTCTCCCAAAACATAACAAATGGAACTAAACACACCTAAACACATAACAAAAGAAATATAAAAATAACTCTAAATTTAGAGTTATGTACTCCCCCCAACTTAGCATTTTGCTAATCCCAAGCAAAATCAACTAGACAAAACCCACAAAAAAAAAAAAAATAGCAATGGCAATACCAAAATCTAATTGAACTAATTGGCTCATCAACCTAGTACATATCTGACCAACCACATGAAATCTTGTTCCACTTTTACTCACAGCAAAAGTCCATCCGAATAAATGTCAAATAAGCTTTCTCAAATACAAATCTAAGAACTCACATTTACCAATTCGGGCAACATCACGTAATAAATTTATCCTACCCATAACTAATTTAAAAGATGCACAAAATTGAACCTTAATAATCATCAAGAAGTTAAAGAAGGATCAATAGACCTTACAACGCAAGCACAAAAATGTCACACAAAAGCCAAGCATTGTAAAACCATTATAATTGTTTAACTCAAAAACAGTAATAAAACTTTTTGTAGTTCTTTTATGACCACCTTTTATTTGGCTATTTTTTTATTTTTCTAGGCTAAGAAACACGCATTTCACGCAAGGCGCCTTATAATTCTCATTTCTTACCATGCTTATGTATTTTATGTAAAGCAAGCCATTTTTTCATTTCTTTTTCCTTTTTTTTTTTTCACAAGCTCATTGCAGCATTTAGGAGTACATAAAGGAACTAGCCATGGAAAAACGGTTATTTTAACATAAGTCAATTAAACAAATGTAATGAAGCCTAATACCTCGCCATGCAAATGTACAAATGAAAATACAAAGGTTCATGTCATATCCTGCTTTATCCCACTTAACAATTACAAAGAATCATTCCAACAATTTCAAATAAACATGGGCATCAAAATAGATTACGTGACTCCTCTCTAAGAGAAGTGAGTTCAAGAATTTATACCCAAGAAAACACATTTGACAAAAATTTGAATTTCTACCCTTTTAACAAAAATGTGAAACATGATCAATTGAAACACAAAGTCTAGCTTTTCATATCATTGACATCTAAATATCAATCCTACTATTAGTTCGCCATTCCATTAACACATCACATAACAAATTACATCACATACTAAAAGCACTAAATATTAAAACTACTCAATATTAAAAAATTTTGACTAAACCAAGACTTACCTACACAACACCAGAATATGACAAACGGTAATAGCAAAAACTAACTAAACAACCCATTAAATTAAAAATTCAAACAAAACACCCCTAAAAAATTTGTGCAGATGTAAGGATGGTCAATCTCTAGCGGTTCCAAACAATTTAGCTTCATCTCTTTCCTTTCTAGTCCTCAGTCCTTGTCTCTATACATCATCTGGGGGCCCATAGTGCCACTTCGGTGGTGGAGTAGTCTGTGTTGGCCCAAGAACAACCTAAGAGGAGGGTGAATTAGGTTGTCTCTAAAAACAAACCTTTTAATGTGCTTAATGAAAATGCAAACTTTGTGTAACAAATAAACACTAAACCACAAATGATCAAAGATAAATATTCAATAAATTGAAGCTCAAAGACTAATAAAGAGATTGAGAATATCAAACCAAACTCATCAAGCTTGGAGTACATCCACTAGTAGTGCCTCTTCAAAGAAGGTGAGGAAATAATCTTCTTATATACAAAGTAGGGTCACCCTTGCACCAACTAAGTCCCTCTAGAGTTAGTTGAGTCAAAGGGTTTTACACTACAATCTCACCTTTGTACACTTGTTATCCCTCCACTCTTACAATTGAAGATCACTCACTAGTCTACTCTTGCTCACACTTTTTCCCCCAGGTTGAGCCAAGAGAACTATACTACCCAAACCAATACAACCCATAATATTTTAGCCTGTTTCTCCCCAAATAGCTCTTACAAGTGTTTGTATTGAATGTGGTAGTTTCTCACATTAATTTGATGTCCTTGGGCTATTTATAGATGAAAGATGTGCTGAAATTTGAGCTCCAACGGTAAAAAAACTAGCTGTTAAAAACTAGCCGTTAGTAGTTTGGACGCAAGTTTGGACGTCTGATCATGCGTCCTATAGCTTTATGAATAGTGCTTTGGACGGTCGTATGCATCCTACAACTTGACAGAAACTTCTTCATTTTGATCTCTTTTCTTCGGACGGTCTTGTGCGTCTTACAGCTTTTGGTTCGGACGGTCATATGCGTCCTATCCCTCAGCTTCTATGGTTCGGATGGTCATATGTGTCCTATAGCTTCGATCATGTTTCAGACACTCTCTTGCGTCCGAGTTCCTTTCTTTCGGACATTCTTCATCGTCTATGAGCTGTCTCTTATACACATCTAGATGTGTATAAGAGACAGGTCTTACTGGCTTCAGACTGTTGGAACCCAGTCTCTGATAATCATGTTTTGATGATGACCAAATCGTACTAATGGCTTGAAGATGTACTGTAAGAGTTGTAAGATATATACGGTACCGTTTAAGGCCTTATTCCTGTTCTGGTACACATCTAGATGTGTATAAGAGACAGCTTAATACACATCTAGATGTGTATAAGAGACAGGTCTACCATAGCTAGTGCTTCGACTATGTCATTACATCACCAGTTATTGAGCAGTGGATGGAAAATGGAATTAGTTGCAGGTCCAGGCAGAGGTACAAGTGACGGTCATTGAGGTCTCTCTTGAGTGCCTTGAACCTTATCAACTGTTTGTTCACCTCTTGCCTTAGCTTGTACTGTTGGTCATTGTAGATATATATCAGGTCACGATCGCCTATAAAGTCTTGCTATCAATTGGCATTGATGCATCCCATTTCTTTGTAGTGGCGATCCGCAAACTTGCAAACTAACATAATTGGTTCATCAAATATGGACAACATGAGGTGTTTATTCTTCTTATTCCCTCCATAATGGCAAAAGTCAAACAGGCCCTCTCAAGATTAACATCAGTATATGAAGTAGGCAACACGAATGCCTAGACAAATTGACTTACACTGCCCATCCTCTATGTCCCAATTACCCCAACCACTTGTCAACACATTGGCAACCTCGATATAATTAATCTCATCCTCCAAAAAAATGTTGAATTGGTTAGTTGGATTAGTAGGTAAATCTGGAATAATATCTAGATTTTTACAAAAATCTATCCATCCCCTTTGTTGAATTATTATTAAAAATCTTACTATACAACGCATCAATGTCTTGATTATTTTCAATTGTCACATGACTCACATCAAATATCTAGATCATATGAAGGATTCACCCGATTTGGAAGTTTGTCATGCAATTACTTAGCCTCTAAAGAAACAAAAATGTTGTCATCATAAGTAGTACCCTCTAGTTGCTTTCTCTTCTTCCCCATCGAACAAGCTATACACAAATCAATAAAATGATCAACCAAATCAATTTTCCCCTAACTTAATTAAAAACAATCCCTACAAATTATCTCACCTAAAAACAACCCCTTCAAATTATCTCACCATATTGAGCCAAAATCCAATCAATAAATATAGGGAAATAACCACCACAAGTAAAAAAATCACAAGGTTATTTCACCAACAAATCCAAGAAATTAACCCCAAAATTTAGATAGGAACAATCTTACTCAAACCCAGAAAAGAGTTGATACTCCTTTGCCTGAAGAACCAAACAAAACTCCTTGAATGCGAGAGATTTGATTTTCCAAACTTGGACTAGAATATGATGAGATAAAAGGAAAATTCTTGGTTGATTTATAATGATGAAAAAAAATATTTAGGAGATCATAAAGTGAATGATGATATAAGATTATGAGGAAAAGAAAGAAATTGGAAAAGATTGGAGAAGAAGAAGAAGAATAATAAAGGAGTAGGGGGTTTGGTTTTTTCTCATTTGAGTCACTTGAGAGAGGAGAAAGAAAAGAGAGTTTGTTTTGTGAAGAAACAAGTAGGGGTTTAAGGGTTTAAAACCTGTTTGTCTTCTTGCTTGAGCTAGCCGCAGACTATGGTTGGTCCAAAATAAATCAACCGCAGCTACTGTACTGTCTTTATATTGTTCTTGGTGTCAACAAGTGACTTGTTCCTACCAATTCACCAAACACACTTCCTTTTCAATTCTTCCCATTTTATTGATCCTAAACCCTGCAAAACAAACATGGAAAACAATTATTAGATAGTTTCAGCTTTTAATTCACTAAGGTAAAAATTAAAATTAAATTTAAAGGAATCAAACTAAAACATAAAGAATTAAAAAAATGCTTGGGTTGCTTCCCAATAAGCATTTTATTAATGTCATTAGCTTGACTTTATTGTTCACGGCCATTTAGTCAATAAAATGGATTTCTTAAAGTATAGTGTCAAAGACACCACCAGAATAAATCTTCAGTCTATTCCCACTAACTTTGAATGTTGACTTTTCACCTCGTATTTCCATCATCCCCTATGGAAAAAAAATTCACCACTTGAAAAGGTCCGCTCTATCTTGACTTCAGCTTGCTTGGAAACAATTGAAGTCTAGAACTATATAGAAGGACCTTATTACTAACATG
Organism: Cinchona pubescens; assembly: GCA_025175665.1. NCBI lineage: Eukaryota > Viridiplantae > Streptophyta > Magnoliopsida > Gentianales > Rubiaceae > Cinchona > Cinchona pubescens. Next base: position 29,940 of record JANKKI010000580.1, on the reverse strand, counting down.
GAATTCCTAATGTACAATGTGCCTGTCAGACATTCCACTTCTTTGTTCTTTCTTTGTAAATTCGGGCATTTTCATAGTTCTCTTTCTGGAACTCTTCAAGTTAGCACAATTTACGTAATCTCTTTTCTCTGGCTACTTTGGCATCAAAATTCAAGGCCTTAAATACCCAATATACCTTATGCTCAAGTTCTACTAGTGGATGGCACATTTTTCCAAAGACCAACCTATATGAGGCTTCTAAATGCAGTTCAACAAACCCATAATGCATTATCGACCTTCCAAGCTAGTCCTTGCTTAAAGACTCTTATAGTCATCTCCAAAATTCGCTTCAACTTCCTATTTAACACCTCAATTTGACCCAGAGTTTGGGGGTAATAAGGTAAAGAAATCTTGTGCTTTACCCCATATATGGATAATAAGGCTTCAAATTGAGGGTTCTTAAAATGTGAACCTCTTATCACTTATGATTGCCCATGGTACTCTAAACCTTGAGAAAATATTATGGCAAATGAATCTAGTCATAACTTTAGCATTAATTAGTATGTAAAGCCACTGCATCAACCCACTTAGAGATATAATCCACTGCCACCAAGATGTATTTGTTGGAATACAAACTTGGGAATGGATCCATGATATCTATCCCCCACACATCAAATATATCAACAATGAGGATATTATTCAATGACATCTCATCTTTTCGGGATATGTTCCCAATTCTTTGGCACTATCACAATGCTCGATGAACTTTCTAGCATCCTGAAATAGTGTAGGCCAATATAAACCACTTTGGAGGACATTAGTAGCTGTCCTTTGATTACCATGATGACCTTTAACTGGTGATGAATGACATAGTCGAAGTACACTTTCAATGTCATCATCAATCACACATCACCAAATAATTTGGTCACTACACCTCTTGTATAGATACAGATAATCCCAATAGTAGAACTTGACATCATAGAAGAATTTTGTCCTTTGGGTATAGCTCAATGATGGTGGAATAATCTTGGCTGCCAAATAGTTTGCAATGTCAGCATGCCGAAAGATTAGTCCTAACCGTCATCAGATGTTCATATAGAAACTCCTATTTGATAGGTGACAAATCACTACTCTCTACAATTCATTCTAGTCTTAATAAGTGATCAACTACTAAATTCTCACTCCCGTTTTCATCAACAACCTACCAATCAAATTCCTATCATAATAAATCCAACGAATTAACCTTGGTTTCGCATCACCTTTAGAAAATAGATATTTTAAAGCTACATAGTCCTATGAACTATAACTTTAGAGCTCTAAACTTGTCAAAAGTAAAAATAACAGATAGCAACTATTTTTCAATTGTGATATAATTTATATGAGCATTATTAAGAGTTCTACTAGTATCTAGATGATATGTAAGACCTTATCCTTTCTTTGACAAAGCATATCACCTACTGCAAAGTCACTAGCATTATTTTTACTTTTGACAAGTTTAGAGCCAATAGTCTGCTATGACACATCTAGATGTGTATAAGAAAACCTTTTTCAATAAATTAAATACTGTAAGCGATTTCTATGAAGATTCATGCGTTAAATTCTAGATACTTGTTTTTCAACAAGTCAAATAATCTTTTAGAGATTCCTCTAATTTTTTATGAAATGCCGGTAAAACCCAACTTGCCCCAAAAGCTTCTTAATTGTTTAACATTTGTGGGTAGAGGCAATTTCTCAATGACTTCGACCTTCGCCCTATCCACCTCAATACCCTTAGTAGATATTTCATGACCTAAAACTGTTCTTTCTTGAACCATGAAATGTCATTTTTCCCAATTAAGGGCAAGATTTGTTTCTTCACATCGTTCAAGAACCAATGGCAAATTATGCAAGAAATCATGAAATGAAGAACCAAATATTGAAAAATCATACATGAATACTTCTATGCATTTCTCAATCATGTCATGGAAAATTGCAAACATTCTACTCTAAAAAGTACAAGGTGCATTGCATAAATTAAAAGGCATTCTTGGATAAGCGAAGGTGCCATAGGGACATGTAAAAGTAGTTTTCTCTAGGTAGATCTCCGGAGCTATGGTAATCTGAAAATAACTAGAGTAACCATCTAGAAAGCAATAGAAGGCATGACCTACTAATCTTTCTAACATTTGATCAATGAAAGGCAGCAGAAAGTGGTCCTTACGGGTGGCTTCATTTGGCTTTCTATAGTCGATGCATACCCTTTAACCCATAACCAACCTAGATGTGATTATTTCATTATTCTCATTAACAACTATAATAATTTCTCCCATCTTAGGTACCAGTTGAGTGGGGAAGACAACTACCTCACTATCACTGATCGCATAAATTATTCCGACATCTAATGGTTTCGTGACTTCATTTCTTGCTTCCTGGGTTCAAAGTGGGGTTTAGTCGATAATGAGATTGCCTAATAGCATTATAGTTTTTAGTCATCAAAATTTTATGCATGTCAATTGTAAGGCTAATCCTTTTTATATTATGAATGCTCGATCCAATTGCATTTTTATGCTTGTTCAACACAAGTGGTTTAGTTAATTGTTTATCAAAATAGTTTTGCACTAACAGCGACTGGGAAAGTTTCATTCTTACCCTATTATTGTCGGATTTTATGTACTTATTTAGAGTATTTTTCACATGATTAGGTGCCTGAAGTGGGTGCGCATGCATTTTCTATTGTGGTTGTTGATACTGTTACATATAAGTCGAACATTTGAATTCTGGTTTTGCTTATTATCCCAAGACAAATTTGGATGATTCCTCCATCTTGGATTGTATGTATTGCTGAAGGTATTATTTTGACTCTTGTACTAATTTTGGTTTTGGAGTTGAAATAATATGAAGTTTACTTGCTCCTAACATTCAAAAGAAGAATTAGGCAATATTAATGTACTCCATCAGGCATTAGGGTGATGATCTAAAACAAAAATTGTAGACTAGTGACTCAAGTGATATAGCCACTGTTTTGATTTTCATAAGTTCTACTTACTTAGTCAATGCTGCCATTTGTCCAGCCATGTTTCTTGCTTAGCCATTATTGAATCCCAAGTGTTCAAGGGCTCAAGTACTCCTCTCCTTTGCTCTGTATAAGAGACTGCTGCAGATAGACTTAAAGATGTGTATATTAGACATTTTGTGAAACATTTTTAAATTATTCTAGAGTTTTATTTAGTACAAAGGACCACCCAACTGAAGCATCAACTAATTCACGGGTTTCTTGAAGCATCCATTATAAAAAGATATCCATTTGCATCCATAAGGGAAAACCTATGACGTGGACACTTGTTAAGCAAGTCATTATATTTGTTGATTGAAAGAAGTTATGTCATTCTTTAACTTAGTTTGAAGGGGACGAAATATTTCAACATCATTGCCTGAGCTAGATGTCCCAAGTATAAGAGACAGGTATCCAGGGATGAGGAGGATGTATTTTCTTTAACAGACAAGGGAGAAGGGAAACAATCTTAGTTTAAAGGCATCATTGGACACACCATTCTGCTTGAAAGTATCACATACTTCTTTAAAATTGATAATAGCGGTTCAGATCCTCACTATACAATCCCGAAAACATAGCATGTTACTGAAGCATTGATATAATTCTTGGCTTAATCTCGAAGTGATTTTGTTGAATAGAAGGTGATTCGACACTTGACTGAGATCCTGTAAAAGTAGGTTGGGTATAGTCTCCCGACAGTCTGTTACGAGCACGTACATCCTATCCATTCCCCTAAAATTCTTTATTCCTTTCCACATCCTCCTCATCACCTGGTTGAATCACTAGTTGACCAGATTTCTTTCATCAGCCATATCTGATTCTGCTTGTTGTTGTTGTTGTTGTAGCACTTGTCTCCTTAACTACCTGAAGGTCCAGTTAATTTCAGGATCAAACTTTACAAGAGCTTGATCAAATCTGTGCATAAACTATCAAGTACAAAGAAACAATTACAAGCACTAATTTATATGACAAAATAATCAATAAGAATTTGACAAGATTCAGGCTCGCAAAAAGAATTAAAATAAACAAAAACAAAAACAAACGTTTAAAGTAGGAATTGTTTTAGTGTCTGTGATATTGCCTAATTATAGTCTCCGACAACGGCACCAAAAACTTGATACGTTGAATGTATTGTTATAAAATTTATAATAACCTAACTCTACTATTAACTAGATAATGCACCACAAGTGTACGGGGTCAAAAGTATATAGCGGAAGTAAGGGTCAAACCCATAAGAATTGGTTTAGCAAGTACCAGTTATTTGGTTTGAACGCTATTTGAACAATCGATAATAGAGGAGATTAACTAAAATAGAATTAAAAACTTTAATTAATAAAAATAATGGAATAGCGTTAAGACTAGCCAATTCCCGGTTTTGATTAATTCATTCAATTAATTGGTCCAATACAATTAATGGAGATCCTATTCTCGTAAGCTAACCCAACCCCGAAGCCTTCGGTAATTGAATCCTATCAAATTAGTTAACTAGGGTTTGAGACCTTCCCTTGTCGAAATAACTAATTCGAGTTGCATCTATATAGAGTTCGAGTTTTCAGAGTAGAATACTCAAGAAATCTCTACTAATCAATTCTGCCACCTTGGTCTAGAATAGTTAGCCAAATAAATTAACAATGGCCTGTAGCGGAGGTTCAAAAACCTTATCCCACGGCCAACCTAACCAAAGCTAAAGTTTACTACTCTTTATGTTTATCTATTTGTATTAATTATTAGCCGATTATTATGATTATTCCAATAGATGATCAAATTAATCGTAACCTAATGGAGTCGGCATCATACAACCTTAACCCATACTAAGTACAACTTAAAAATATTGAATTCAATAAAATAATAAATATGTAACAAGGATATAAAAGTTTCTGAATGAAGAATTGCAACTTCTCAGTCCAAGGTTGTCAATCTTAAATCTACTCTTCAACTCTTCATGAAAAACAAATAAAACCCTAGTCTAATTTGTAGCACACAAGGGGAGACTAAATTGGAACATGATTTTGAAATCCTAAAGACCGTTATTTATAGTTTCTAAGTGTTACAATGTATAGGGCTCTGAATAAGCCATTTAAAATAGGCTAGAAATTAGGACCATTGAATACTTTTTTGATTATTTGTCGGGGATTATGTGTTTCATGTTGTGACCTATTTTTTATTATGCTCGGATAATGTGTTTTTGGATAATGATAAATTAGTCCAATTTAGCTAATGATGATGGATTGTATGCTTGATGAATTGTGCTTGTCATGAAATTCTCAATAGAACCTGAACTTGTTTTGCTATTTGGATGTGAAATTTCTAATTTTTATACATTATCTTTGCTGTGTCGAGTATTTTGATAAGAATATTATATGAATACTTGTTATAGATTTGGATTAGACTTGGTTGTTAAGTACTTTTTGAGGCTAAGTAATGTTGCTAAGCTAAGTTGAGGGGTATGAATTGGGCACATAAATGACCTTCGTATTGTTTTAAACCATGTTACACCTTTAATTTTTTTGTTTTTCAATTGTTTGACACCCGTGAAGCCTCAATGACCCCTACTTGGCATGGCCATGTTAGCTAGAAAAGAGAAGAAAAATTTCTCAGACTCATGTTCTTCATTGAACCTTGCATTTGTGTGATTCATTTAAACTTGCTCATTTTCTTAGTAATGTTTAGAAGAACATTGTTGATCATTTTTTATTTTTTTGTTTGCTTTCACATTCATCTTTTATGTATATTATTTCTCATCTCATTGAGTTTTGATTGCCGAGTATGTTAGAGTACTGTTCACCAATGTTATGTTTATCTATGTTTGTGTTTGTGTTTTGAAAAGGAAATTAAAAATTCCATAAAAAAATATTTTTGTTTTAGTGTCTTTGTAGTAGTAGAGAGTTTTAATATTGAGGATCTGACTATTTAAAAGATACCCTAGCTACTGGACAACACCTATCGGGATTTCTATGCCTTCTTTACCTGAAATATTGTAGAGCATTAAACAACAATATTTTCTATTTTTAGTGTTTTTGTGTTCATCAACTTTTGTGACCTGTTTCAATAATTTAAAAATGTTTCAAGGAGACTGTGTTTGAGTTTTTTTGATTTGTTAAAAGTGTATATAAATTTCTTTGCTTTTTGAGCCATTTGCATTGTGGAAGTGTTATTACTATACAAATATATATTTCCTGAAGTGATGGTGTTAAAGTGAGAAAAATTTCAATGAGTGTTAATCATGATTGCCTTGCAACATTTAATTTGATTACTGTCAAGCTCTTGTAATTGTATTTCCTCTTATGTGGAAAAGATGGGTGAATTTTAGACCAAGGAAACGATTTAGGCAAATTCTTAGGATTGTTTGAGCCAAAAAGCCTACCTAAATATCATTTTATCCCTAGTGTCCCTTTTTTAGTCTTATAAGATGCATTTCTTTGTTTAACCATATTATTTAGCAAACTAACTTCTTTTATTTCATCATTATTTCTACCCATCACCTTATTAGTTAGTGTTGGTGATGTGCAATATCAATACTATGTGCACAATGCTATGGATGGTTGGAAAGAATATGAGTTTTGTTTGTTGCAAGAAAAGTAAAGTCTATGATTTAAATATTTTCTTAATGATCCCCTATGTCATGTTTGGTTGCAACAAAAAGAAAAGCAAAAAATAAAGTTGAAAAGAAAAAAAAAAAAGAAAAGGAAAAATATAAAGAAAAGAAGAACAATTCCTTATGAAATGTGTCAACTATTCTAAATAAAGAAGGACAAATTCCTTCTAAACTGTAATAAAGATCTGTATACATTTAATTGGTGACAACCCTTCTCAAGTGGTAATTGGTTATGGATTAATACTAGGGTTTTTTAGGGGATGTTCTAAAGGATTATGCATCAAAGTGAGTCACTAATGCATCAAGGTGATATGATCTACTGTGTATCCAAATATATATCTTACCTTTATCCCTTAGCCTATGTTACAAGTTTAAAGACCTAATTGATCCTTGGTTTGAATTCATTTGTATAAGTGAGTGTTGTGTGTGCTAATTTCTTCCAACATGTTTGTCACTTCCTAAGTACTTGTTCAACTGGTTTTTCATCGATTTGTGAGCGAGTGATTTCTGCTTTCATGAGTGTAGAGATTAGCACTGATTCATGATAATTTGGGGTTAATTATCAAAGTTCTCTTATATAATACACGATTGGTTCATTTCTCTAATAGTATAGTTTTCATTGTTGTAATTTTTGATACATTGAATAAAGTTAATAGGTTTTGTGTCTTTCTTTGTTTTGTTTTGTTTTGCTCAGGACTAGCAAAGCCTTAAGTTGGGGGGGTTTGATAACCCTAAGAAATTAGAGTTATTCCTATTCTTTCTTGTATGGTTTTTGCACTAGTTTCGGCATTTTTAGAGTTTACATGTTCATTTTCGTGCATTTATGTTTCTGTGTTTTAATAGATGTCAGCGTAGTTCTTTAGTATTTATCTGATGTTACTTAACTTAAATTTATGTGTTGATGCGTTTAGAGTTGTGTTTTGATTGTTTATCTAATTTCTCGCAGAGTTAAGGTTCTTCATACACTCTTGTGTGTTTTTTGTTTATAGTTATAGTCAATGTTAAATTGTTATTAAATTAGAGTTTGACAGACATGATCCAAACTCTAGGAGTTTAGTGTTATATAGTAAATAGGTGTAAAATGACATAATCCTAGAGTTGAAGGGGTTAAAGTGGTTTTAACTAAGTTTAGCGTGAGGCAATTTTAATCTTTTCCATCATTTTTGAATGGGAAACACCGGCTTATATGTGTTCTTTCCTTCTCTCTCATTCTGAGATTTTCAGAAGCTATATGGATCCTGCTAAGAATTTTTAAATGCATTCAACATGAAATAGCCTTTCCTTCGCTATGAAAAAATTTCTGCCATGCTTTTCTCTATATTGCTCAAAATGAACTTATGCATGTGAATGAGAGTAGAAAAAATGAAGTCTAACCTGTTAAATGCAATATTTGAAAAAAAAAGTTGTGGAAATTTGTGCTTAATTCAGTTTTAATCGTCTCACACTGTAAAAATTTGTAATTGACTAGAGTGACTTGTATATAATATCCACTGTATCAATTAGTATTTGATGGTTTTAGCTTTAAGTGTGCCTATGAGGTAATTACCTCACAGCTGAAAATAACTGGCAGTCATGTGCAAGCTTTCAACCACCACAAGCCCTGTCTCTTATACACATCTAGATGTGTATAAGAGACAGATGGAAGAGGAGTAGCACGTACTTAAAATTAATCTCAATTACCAATGTGTATAAGAGACAGCTTCCAATACTATGTATTTTCCCATGCCTGGCTTTAAGTCAAAGAATACAAAAATCATCTCAAACTTGATGCTTCAAATTTTTGTACAAATGCATTTGGTGGCTATTCTAATTTATGCAGTTTGAATCATTTCAAACCTAGAATTATCATTTGCTTTTTATTTCTATTCTATTTTTCTTATGATATGACTTATTTATCTTGTCACGGTGAGCTAAAGTATAGCATCAAACTCATGCTTCCACTTTTTGGATGCTGCAGTTCTATGAAGAGTATGTGCATGGCGCTGGCTCAAATAAGCAACAAACAGAAATACCAAAGCAATCTGTGAATAAGAAAACTAAATTCGTATATTCCGATATTAGTGAGGATTCGGATGATGGTGAAGATGAAGAAGGTCGTGATGACCGAAGTGATGATAACATTCGTAAGAGCATGGAGGAGAAAGATGAACCTACTGATAGAGTCACTGATGCTAATTGTGAAACTCTAATTAATGGAAAGGTAGGACCTCAGAAAGAGAGTAGTTTATCATTTCAAGAGGAAATACAAGAAGATGAAGACAGTAAGGAGGAATTAACAAAGAAGAATGAAATTCAAGAAGCTATTTCTAATTTAGAGCAGCCAATTTAAAAAAAAAAGCATTGAAATAATTTTGTCAAAGTCCCCAAATTTGACATCTTCTATGATAGAGGAGAAACCAGTTGATAAATCGATCGAAGTAGAACTAGTCAATCAGTTGTTGGGAGACAAAAGTAAGGTGAGTGGGAATCATTGCTGAAGTGCAGATTAGGATTGTTTTACTCTTACTTCGGAAGAATGCCTTCATTGATGCAGTCTGTTTCTTAGTTTGTTTTTTCCTGCTGTTATTCTTAATTTAGTAACACAGATTCATCAAGTGAAGAGTTGCATAATGTCAGTACACATCAGATATAGAACTGTGTGAAGTGAGGCGTCCAAAGCTAAAAGAGTGCTTCATCCAGGTATCTATATGAATTGTGAGGATGGATTCCGTATACCAAAAAGAACAATGGACATGAGCAAATTGCTTATTCTTCCCCGCAGGATTCTTGATCCCTTCACAAGCTCTTTAGATTTATCGTTCTGCAAAACCACGTATCAAGTGGGGCATAATTTGATAATTCCATGGTCTGTTTTCTCCATTAAGGCTTCCAACCTACTAAAATTTGTTGAAGAGTCCCTGGCATTATCCAAAGAGTTCCAAACTAATTAATCATCATAAGTTTATGGAATTGAACTAACACAAGCTATTTTAAAATGTAGTACAGTTAATACCACTTTACTCCTTTTCCACCTTGAACCCTTAGATCACTGTCATTTTACCCAGCGATTTATTATTGAGATCACCTCTTCGGATATATTTTAGGTCAAACTCTAGAGTCTAGATACATATGTGGAATTCAGTTAGAAAATGTCCATAAGACTGCCTTTTTCTCATTTTCTCAATCATAGAAAAATTTCATCCTTCTACTGCCCAATCTGACCTGCCTGCACCTTCCTCCTTGGCTCATGGGTCACCTCATCCACCCCCAATGCTACAACTTCCTACCCCTTTCTCTAACTCATGCAGGCCTTCATCTAGTTCCATCCTTTTCCTTCATTATCCACGAGGTAAGACTCCTTAATAAATCGCTTTTGTATGTTGTCTAGTTATACCCTACAGTTTGAAAACACACAAACAGCTGTATGTGTATATCTATACTACTTCCATAGTATTAGTATACCAGAGGCAGAGTCTCTTAGTGGCCTTAGAGACTAGAGAGGGTAAACTAAGAGACACCCATGGGCTTTTAAGTGGAAGGATGGTCTTCTACTGGGTAAAATGGAAAGAGAGAAAACAGGAAGAAAAAGTTTGGATCTGTCTCTTATACACAGTTTAGATGTGTATAAGAGACTTTGTGTTATCTCTACCTAAGGTAAACACACATCATGTTTTTGGCACTGTTGCCGGGGATGTATCCTTGGTCATTTTCATTCATTGATGAGAGCAGAGTGGCGAAGGCTTTAAGCTGATGTCATGTGTGCTTTATATATTAAATATGTGGAATGGTTATGTATCCTTTGTATTGTCATTTGATAATGTTTATTAGATTAAGATTTTGTCGTAGTTTATTTAGTCCTTGCTTAATTGTTGCTATGTTTTTATGTTGTTATTTTGGGTGAGTGGTAGGAAAAGTTTACTCATCAATTCGAATAAAAAAGTCAAGTTTGGGGGTGTTTATTTCTTGTTTCGGGAATGGTAATTTGATTCTAGAGTGTATTTGTATGACTTGATGACTAGTGGAAGGAAAAATTGATGAATTGAGTACTCAATGATAATATTTTACTTACAATATTATATGATTGAAATATTTGTTTGGGTCATTTCATAGATTTAAGTGTGTGTGAGTGGTTCTTTTACAACATAAGGATGTCAAAAAGTTGGTATTATATTTTTACAAAATAAGGAACAAATATTTTGGAGAGTAATTATGTGAAATATTTATTTCGATCAAATCACCAATATTACCATGTTATCATTGATTTGTCTTTTACAAAAAGTAGGTTAAACGAATCAGAAGGAAATTAAGACATTTTGTATGTTTGCATAGAGAATATTATTCTAATTTATGAATAATTGGTAATTGAGATTAATTTTAAGTACGTGCTACTCCTCTTCCATGGTTTAGAGGCATTAAAAAAAAACCTTTTGCTATTAGTAATAAGGTGAACACGGGATTTCAGCATGTACCCATGTTGTTTCTCCAAAATAAGTCACTAGGATCTTATTTGGAGAAATAAGGCGAGTACGGGATTCCAGCGTATAATCGTGTTGTTTCTCCAAATTAAGCTATTAGGCATAACGTTTAAGTATACCAACAAGTTGAGGAGAAAATATTTATAATACTTATCATTGATATCATACTACTTGGTCCTTGTTAGATTAGTGTTCCCAAATTGTGTGACATATGTATTTAGGTAGATTCCTAATGAACTTATTTTTTTATGCGACCTTGTCAGGATAGTTGACGAACTTTGTAATATTTGTAATTTGAGAAGAAATGATATTTTGAATGAATAGAATTCAATATTTTGGAATCTTTTTGAGACTGGTTAATGCTTAGTACACAAGTCATGTGTAGTAAATGAACATATTTTTCTTAGAGAATTCAAAAACTTGGATTGACTCATTGACATATTTCAATTATCACATAGTATTGGAAGTCCCTTGAGAGGTTTCTTAGTTGTTCTAAGTACATCCATTGTTCACCAATTGTTTTACAAATTTTCGTACCAAGGTGTGTTTTGTTTATTTATTAGTAAGGTTCTTCTTAATTCTTACTTTGCTCGGGACTAGCGAAATGCTAAGTTTGGGGATGTGATAACTCTAGTAAATTAGAGTTATTTTACTCTAAATCATGGTATTTTGTTAATCTAAATTCTGAATTATGGTTGTTAATTGAGTGTTTTAGTTAATTTTTGTATTATTATACACATCTACATGTTAACTATTAGTAAGGTTTGTGATGAGTTTTAGTTAGAATTTCAATTAAATTAGATGTGTAATTAGTTTAATGTTATGCAAATACTATAAATTGGAGGTTGGAAGTTGAAATGAACAAAGTACAAGAGCCGAAGTACAAACTAAGAAGAATTAAAGACTTGTTGGAAACAGGGTCCATGTCGCAACATCAATTTCTCCAAGTCACGACATGGAGGTGGAATCGCGACGTCACTTTTTTCATTTCAGCAAAATTGTAATGGCATTCTTGTAATATTTTAGCTTTTAACTCCTAATTTTTGCTTGTAATAATACTCCAACGGTTTAAGATACAATTAGTTTGCGATAGTACACATAATAGGTGTGCAAGTGGTAAATTTACACATAGTAGTAGTGTAGGTTAGATTAATTTAGTATAAAACAACATTCAGAGTTCTTAATCCAAGTCCTCTTCACTTTTCCTTTAGATCTAGATTTTAATTCCTTGCAAGTTTAAATTTTAATTACATAGTTTTAGTGGATTCATAGTTAGTTTTAAGTAGATATAATTTTTACTTGCTTTTTAGTTTAAATTCTTAAAAATCTCTTATACACATCTAGATGTTATATTTTTCTTAGCGTAACTAAAGTTCTTGTTAAATTGATACTTCTTAGCATAGATTTCCAATTTTCTTGCTTTAATGTCTAGTTAATTTTTAGAGGGCCTTTTTATTTCAACACAAAAGTCCAAAATATTTAGTTTAGAACTTAGTTTTCTTTCAAAATCAATAGTATTCAAGTAGTAGAAAATGAATGTTGCTTTGTTTTCATTCTCTGAATGCATGTTTAATTGCTTTCTTTAGTTTAAATTAGGACTACTTGCTTTTCAATTATTATATAAAGTTAGTCTTTCTAGTGAATTAGAGTTAGTTTTACTTGCTTCCATTTAAATGCTTTCCAGAACTTAGATTAGTTAGTACTTTGATTGAGTAGATAATTGTTTTCATTATTTGCTTTGTTGGATAGGATATTTTAATCTTAGAATTATAATATGCATTTTCATGAAGTTTTTGAGTAGTTTAGATCCCTTACCTATTATTTGACCTGCCTAACTATACCAGGACTCGTGAAACTCGGTAATTGTCGTCGAAGCAATCTTCGTGGGACGATACCCACTCATTCTATACTACAATTCACGCCGTATATTTGCAGTTGTGTTGTAGAGTATAGTGATTTGTGAGTTTTTATTATTTGTATGATTTTGTGTTATCTTTACCTAAGGTAAATGTGCATCACCCTAAAGACTCGAAATTGTGACCCAAATCACAAGAAAAGGTAGTCTTACTACAGTAATAAATTTGAGCTGCATTTCTTTATCAACTAAGATCATGGTCATATATAACATCTGCAGTTTGAAGCATACTACATTTATAGAGACTATAATTTTATATAAGAGAAATCAACAAGCTTCCTATATTCAAAATAGCATAATAAGCTCGAACAATCATAAATTTCCTTCATAATAACTTAACAATGGAGTTTGTCCATAAGAAGTGCATTACACAAGAAATTCAACATTTGACGCCAGGTTTGCTGAATGCTTCGCTAATATGATTTTAGTACTTAAGTTTTCGAATTTATAAATCCGCAAAGTTAGTATGGGAAGATTTGTGTTTGGGCATCGAAAATACTGATCCAATTCAATTGTAGACAAATGGACGGAAAACAAAACATAAAAGCCCAAAAACTTTTTGAGATACTATGTTAATTTGCCTCAGACTAAGGAAAAAATTTGAGAGCAAAGGTTTGGAATGCTTCATAGACTAAGACAAATTTTGAACTAAATAAGAAAATGATGCTCAAGGCAAGATGCCTACAAAGGACACATCCACCAACTTTAGGCTCTAAAGCTCCAATAATGCGGATGCATCTATTTTTAACTTCTTACACTAGATTAATTCTAGTAACCCTTCTAGCAACTATTCCATTAGTATTGTGCTCCATAAATTTCTCCTTGCCAATCACATCAACACAAAATCTACAAAGTCAGTTATCCTCTGGGATGATAGGAAGATGAATACACTATACATAACAACCAAAGAAATAATTCACAACTTATTCAGTAGAAAGGAGGAATTAGAAATACTTGTGATTGAGGCAAATTGATGGAATGTGTTTAATAGAAGTGGGATAGGCAGTAACTTGGTCTTTTGTGGAATTAATCTCTGGAAATTCAACCACAACTTCCCTTGGGCTTTATATATTAGTATGATTACTCATATAGAAAACCTAAGTATGACTAAGAATGGAAAGAAAGTCCAAAACGACTAAAATTATCTTGAACAAAAATTCAGAAAGAACCTATAATATGCTAAAGAATACTAGAAGAGGAAAATACTTCACATGCTAGTAGGTTACAAGAAAGTCAAAATGACATAAAGTTGCACAAAAGTCCATGAGAGAAGGAAGAAGATAGTTGCTAAATTTAAGAAACTCAAGGGTTCCTTTTCAAATATTTTATGAATTGAACCAAAGCATAATCTTTCTTATTCCTGTGTTGGTGTCACAATTCTAGATTGTTTAAAGGAAAAAAATGGAAAAAATGGCAATGTGCAAAAGCTTGCAAATTTAATAGATATTTAGAAAATGAAACAATCATAGCAATATAGCATAGGACTCAAGAAGTCATTGTAAGGATAGAAAACCAAGTTTGAGTTCACCTATGAGAGGGATAATGTTTAACAGATTTGGACAACTGAATTTGATAAAATTTAAAATTTTCGTTTGGATATGAGTACAAATTTCGCATATGTAATTAGATCTAATCCTAAATCTAGAAAATAAATGTAAACTCCAATTTGATGATTTTGATTGACTCAACTTAAAATATTATTATAGATCTAATGTCTCATGGAATTTTTTTAATTCATACTAATACACATGAAACATAAATAGTTGGGAAAATCTTTTAAGTTGAGTCAATCAAATCATCATCTAGTATAATGTCTCTTATACACATCTAGATGTGTATAAAAGATCTTTGTCAATTTGTCTCCTATACTTACTTTTTACATGCATTCGTAAATAGCCAAAAAGTAGCACACCAAATTGAAATAAAAGGAAATAAAAAAAAAAATTTACAACTAAAAATTCAAGTATAAGACTGAATCACCTATACCTTTTCGTTTCTTGAAAGCAAAGCATCTTTTATCAAACTATCTTGTTGTTACAATCTTTTACCTGAGAATAAAAGAATCTAAATTAAAATTTTAAGATGGAAAAACAAAATTCACTGAAAACCTGAAAAGCTTCTATTTCTAATTCTGCAGTTGAGCTAAAGTTGGTATTGATCCTACAAGGGATCAAAATGCAGGAGAAAATATTGGAGAGTGTCAAGAAAGACAATAGTTGACTTAGAGGATAAAATGGAATAAGATTTTGCCCTAGATAATATAATACACTTGAATTCTAATGGACCATCAATTTAAATGAACATCCAGTTTAATACCCAAATTAAAAATCCATCGCAACTGGTCTTAATTTGTAAAAAATATCGGTTTGCATGATTAAACCTTCAAAGGAAAATATTTTAAAATTGAACGAATTTCGTGTATTTTGCCAAAAGATATCTAAATAATGTTGTTTTTATTTCCTTGCATAAATTAATATTGTGATTTAATTAGCTACTTTTAATGTTCATATAACAATTCATAGAAGATTATACACCATTATTATATAGATAAAGATTCAATAACCCTTATAAAAATGGAAAAACAAAACAATTCAGATTGCAAAGTGTCTTATTTATATAGGAATATCACAAGTGTATCATAGAATTTATTTATAAAAGTTACTTAACAAGATTGACAAAAATTAAATGTATTTAAGGCGAATGGATAACTTAATTCATGATTCACCGTACAATTGGCACAAACAAATTATGAAATTAAAGGTACAAAATAATGAACATACACATCTAGAGGGGGCATAACTACACCTGCTCTATAACGTAAGGTGCACCTTTGTAATTTATTCTAAACTATAAACAATATTTACGGATTCTTAGATGTAGTATGAATTCCTGGACATTTCACTACATTAATTCCTTACAGAGGATTTAACTTCCAAAATTTATTTGAAATTCTAGTTTTTATTTTATTAATTTTTTTTGTGACAACTAAATCTTCGAGGCTCAAATTTAAAGAATACTTGCTTTTTATTAGGCATTCTTAGTCCTAGGAGACTTTGAACATAGGACAAGTAATGAGGGCATTATATCATAGAGAAATAATTGCCCAACAATACTGAGAAAATAAGGAGTGAAACGGATTGTGTTAGTTTACTCATGCAACATGGATGAATATACACGATTCATACACGAAGTATCTCGGACATCTTATTTTCACTTGAAACCACATTAACTAAATTTCTTCTCTTGGAAAGCTAAGAACATGGTGAAATACAACATCTGTAGTTTGAAATATATTACATTTATAGAGAGTCAGCTTAGATAAGAGAAATCAACAAATTTACCATAGTAAAATAGCATAAAAGGTCAAACTATCTTAACATTCCTTCGTCATATCTGAATATTGGAGTTTAGCTATAACAAGTGCATTACACAAGAAATTTAAACATTTGAAGTTTGGTTAACTTAATGCTTCACTAATATGATTTTATAATTTAAATTTTTATATTTTTGTATACCCAAACCAACCTGGGGAGATTTGCAGTAAACAATATTATTTATGTTTGGGCATCCAAAATACTTATCCAATTCAACTATAGACAAATAGAAGGAAAACAAATAATAAGAGCTCAAACACTTTTTGAGATGGTATGCTAAATGGCCTCATACTAAGGAAATATTTGAGAACAAAGTTATGTACAAACCTTACTTATATAATAAGGTCTAACCACAAAAGCTAGAAAAAAAAAATCTAATTTGATGATTTAGTTGGCACAAATCATATTATATTATTATAACACATGCAACAATAAAAAACAAAAATCTCTGTGTTTAAATACAGCCAAGAAGATAGATCCAGTAAATATGATATAATAAACCAAAACAAAGATCTTTGTCGATCTATCTCACACTTGCCTTTTACATGCATTCTCAAATAGTCAAAGAATAAAATAAGAGACACCATATTGAAATAAAGGGAAATTCAAAAAAAAAAAAAAAAATTTACAACTAAAACTTCCATTATAATACTGAATCACCTAAACTTTTTAGTTGCTCGAAGACAAACCTTCTTTGATCAGTCTAATTTGCAGTTGCAATCTTTTACCTGAAAAAAAAAAAGGAAAGTAAATTAAAAGTTAAACACGAAAAGAACTAAATTCTTTAATAGCCTAAAAAGCTTCTATTTCTAATTTTGTTGTTGAGCTAAAAATTGGAGATTCTTGAGCCTAAAAGGGACGAACTAGAGAGAGCCGTGTTAGATAACAGTTGACTTAAAGGACAAAAATGGAATATGATTTTTCCCAAGACAAGTATAATATACAAGAATTCTGGTGGACCATCGAGTTAAATGAACATCCAGTTTAATTGTCAAATTGATATGCCATCAAACTAATACTGCTTTCTAAAAGAGGTCAGTTTTCATGATTAATGATTTAAAGGAAAATATTTTAAAATTGACATCATTTTGAATATTTAGCCGAAAGATACCTAAATCCTGTTGATAAATATTTCCTTACATAAATTAATCATCTATTTTAATTAGCTTAATTTAATGTTCATATGATATTACCTACAAGATTAAACATCAGTGCCATATAGATTTCATTTAGCCACACACTTATAAAAATGTCACAACAAAACAATAAGAAAAACCAATTGAAATTATTTTAATTATTGAATATGGTTAAACAACAATTACAATTCTTTCCTAGTACACTATCTTATTTATTTAGGAATATCACAAGCATCTCATAGGATTTGTTTATAAAAGGTACTTCACAAGATTGAAAAACTTTTAATATATTCGCATAGATAACTTAATCCATGATTCATCATATAATTGGCACATAAAAATGACAAAATTAAATGTACGAAAAAGTGAAAACTTAATAGAGGGGGCAAACTATACCTGCCCAATAACTTAAGGAGCACCTTTGTAATTTTTTCTAAACAATACAATAGTTTTGGATGTGTTGGACATAAAATGTATTAATGGGTGTTTTCAACATTTATTCTTATAGAGGATTTAAATTCCAATTTTTTTTTTTAAATTCCGAAATTTGATTTTTTTTTTCTATCAACTAAATCTTCAAGTTTCCAATTTAAGAAATACATACCTTTTAGTGAGCATAACTTGGTCCATAGTTCTAGGAGACTTTGAACTAGGGACAGGTTATGAGGGTCTTACATAATAGAGAAACAATTGCCCAACAATATTGAGAAAATGAGGAGCAAAACTAATTTTGTTAGTTTGCTCATGCAACATAGATGAATATGCATGATTCGTGCATGAAGTATCCAGGAAATTTATTTTTACTTAATACATTGTTACCTAAATTTCTTTATTTGGAAAGGTAAGAACATGGTCAAATACAACATCTACATTTGAAGCATACTACATTTAAAAGAGTCTAATTTTAGATAAGGGATATCAACAAACTTCTCATACTCAAAATAGAATATTAAGGCAAACTATCATAACTTTCATTCATCATTGTCGAACATTAGAGTTTAACTATAACTGGTGCATTACACCGAAAATTTCAACATTGAAAGCAAAGTTGATTGAATGCTTTGCAAATGTGATTTTAGGACATAAGTTTTTAGATTTATATAAACCCAAAGCTAATATAGGGCGATGTGTGGCAAACAAGTTTGTTTATGTCTAGGCATCCAAAATATTTATCGAATTCAGCTATAACAAATCGAAGGAAAATAAAACATAGGAGAGATAGCCCAAACACTTTTTGAGATGCTATTGTAAATGGCCTCAAACTAGGGAAAATTTAAGAACAAAGTTTTGGAATGCTCCACAAACTAAAATTAAGTTTTTAACCGCATAAGAAAAAGATGTCAAGGCAAGCAATACATCCCCCAACTTTTGGTTCTGAAGCTCCAAAAATATAGATGCATCACTTTTTAACTTCTTCCACTAGATCAATTCAAGTAACCCCTCCAGCAGCTATTCTATTGCATTGTGCTGCACAATTTTCTCCTTCCATATCATAATGGCGTAAAATCAATAGATTCAGTTACCCTCAGTGATATTTGGAAGATTAATTCACTTTGCATCACAACTGAAGAAACAGTTAACAACTTATTCAATATAGAGAAGAAATTAGAAATACTAATAATTTAGGCAAACAGAATAAGTGTGCTTAAAAGATGGGCATAGGTGGTAACTTGATCTTGTGTAGGAGTTATCTTTGGAAATTCAACAAGAACTTCCTTGGACTTAGCCTTTTAGGCTGTTATAACTAGTAAGATTATTAGCATACAAAGGCTACGTGTTACCAACAAAAGAATGGAAAGAAAGCACAAATGATTAAAACGAACTTGAACAACAAATCAGAAAGATATAATATGCTGAAGAATACTATAAGAGGAAAATACTTCTCGTGCTAGTCGAATACAAGAAACGATAGAAGGTTGCGCGCAAATCCGAGGTAGAAGGAAGAAGATAGTAGCTAAGTTTAAGAAACAAAAAGACTTCCTTTCTAAGTATTTTCCAAATTGAACGAAAGTATAATCTTTCTTATTGCCTTGTTGGTATTACAAATAGGTTGTATCCAAAATCGAAGCATATATTTTAGAGAAAAAAAAAAAAGAGAAACAGAATGGCTATGAGAAAAAGCATGCAAATTAATAGATATTTAGAAAGCGAAACAATCATTACAATATAATGTAGGACACAAGCAGATTTGGAAAATTCAATTTGTTAATAGTTGAATATTTCATTTAGATGCAAGTACAAAGATTGCTCATGTATATATAATCAGATATAATCATAAAAAATAGAAAAATAAATGTAAACATGAATTTGATGATTTGGTTGAATCAAATCGTATTATACTATTATAGATAACACATCACAGAATTTTTAAATTCAAATAATACCCATGCATTATAAAAAAACAAAAATCTCTTTATATCTAAAATTAGTCAATAAGATGGATCCAGTAACTTAGATATAATAAACTAAAACAAAGATCTTTATCGATCTATCTCATACGATTTCACTTTACATGCATTCTCAGCCAAAGAGTCAAATTGTGCACACAATATTGAAATAAAGGGAAATCCAAAAAAAAAAAAAAAAACTGAATCACCTAAACTTTTTAGTTGCTTGAAGGCAATACTTCCCTGACTAGACTAATTTGCTGTTACAATCTTTTATCTAAAAATAGAAGGAATGTATATTAAATTTTAAAGATGGAATAATGAAATTCACTAAAAGCCTGAAATGCTTCTATCTCTTATTTTGGTGAATTAATTGAGTAAAAATTGGTATTAATCCTACAAGGGAGAATATGCACGAGAAAATTAGTGAGTGTCGAGGGAGACAACAGTTGACTTAGAGGAGAAAACTGGAATAGGATTTTGCCTGAGATAACTAAAGTACAATAGAATTCCAGTGGACCATTGAGTTAAATGAACATCTAATTTAGTTGCCAAATTGAAAACCTATTGCATCTCATGTTGATTTCTAAAAGGGCCGTTTTTCGTGTTGATGACTTCAAAGGAAGAATATTTAAAAATTCATACCTATTTTGTATATTTAGACGATGTGTTGATTATTATTTCCTTCAATAAATTAAATGTAGTATGCTTCAAATGTAGAGGAAGGAAATCCTTCTGAAGGTTCCATTTAATCCCTGCAATAAGTGAGTAGAATTCTGCTTCGAGTGAGGTACAATTTCCAAACAATTCTAAAAACCCAAAACATAAAACTCTGTTATGGTCAGGGAAAACCCGTTCCTCTTCACAAAGACCTGGATTACCAATGAAGTGCCGTCTATATTGAGTTTGAAGTAACCCAATGGAGAGATGTCCAGGACACGTGTGACTGATCTACGTCTTGCTGCAGTTGATTGTAAACCTAAGCCAAGATGGACCATAGGCATTTGAAATGGATGCGCAAATGACATACCCCACAGACAACATATGATCCAAAAAATAACGTGGTCAGCCGAAGAGGCTAATCCTTGAAACATTGTCGAGTTGCACTCTTTCCAGAGTTCCCAACATATGTAAGAGGGCATCAACTTCACTACGTCAAAAGTACCGGGTCTTGGGCTGTGCCAATCCATCAAGACTTAAAAATTCAAGAAATTGTGATCCTCGAGCTCTTGGCATGCCTAGCACACAAGCTACATAATCCCATACTGTTAACCATAAAGGATAAGCAATGAGAACATGTTCCGGCGTCTCCGTCGAACAGCAACACCAACATTTGGAGACCACTCGAAATCTTAGATGCATGAGCACATCCGGGAAGGAGAGGATACTATTCAGAAGCCACCAAATAAATATATAGAAACTTTGATTGGAATACACTTGCTCTTTATATGAAGCTCTCAAGGCTAGAGCAGCATGTGGACTTCGGACATACTGATAAGCCAAAGATAAATAAAATAAACCACTCGAAATGGGCCGCCATATAAGTAAATCAGGTTCGGCCAAAAGGTAAATGTGTTTGCTTTGAATCTCCTCTATTTCACCACGGTCACGGTTGCGCAGATCGTCTCTTGTACACAATAGATGTGTATGGAGAGTATCGTATCGAGTTATACCAAAATTTTATTATGAAAATTATATAAAAATTATGGAATAAATATATAGCATCACAATAAATACAATTATCAAACTAAGTAATATAACGACACAGTTAAAACTATTTTTTATTATACAAAAATAAATTAGGTTACACTTTAAATTGATTATTTTATGGATCATTAAATATTCTATAGTTAAAAATTATATATCACATGTAATATCATTTTTTATCTCAAAAAGTCTACTATCGCATATCCAAAGTACAATTCTATTAAGACATTCCAAACCTCATCCAATCTTCCAATTAAGAAAAATTTCTAAAATTGTCCTCATTTTCAAAATTGTTCTTTTTTTATGCCAATTCAAAAAATTATTTCAGGGAGAGCGTAACTCTTTGTATTCGAGAATGCGAGTTCTTGAGCTCGCATTGAATGCGAGCTCAATAGTAATTTAAATATATATATATATATATATATATATATTCCCAGACTCGCATTCACTGAATGCGAGGTCTGAAAATTCTATTGACATCGCATTTTTGAAATGCGAGGTCATAAAACTATTTTGCTGAAAAAAAAAATAGTTTTATACCTCACATTTAGCAAATGCAAGGTCTGGCAAAATTTTTTTTTTTTTTTTTTTTTCCAAATCACGATTGAGAATATGTATATTGCGAACGGAAATTTAGCACTATTACAAAAATAGAAAAATGTTTGATATTTTTGTTAATTAAAGAAGGATTTGACTGTAAGAAAAAATCACTTAAATACTAAATCGTAAATTATAAACTATAACATTACTGAAATAGTATCGTATTTGTTTATAAGAGACAGGCATAGGATATCATATCTATTTAGTTTGTAAGTGTCGATGATCTCTATACTACATGAAGTTGTGTATATCCGAAATTTATTTGTTTATCATATTTTTTGATAAAATTTTGACATTACCTCCCTTATTTTACGAACATTCTCCCTGCTAACAACCAAACCCAACAAGGGCAACAAACATCCATAAAAGCCCGACAAGGGCTAAAAAACATAAATACAAACCTAATAACAATAAAAAGCACCCGACAAGGGCGAACAATGATATACAAATAACGGACATCAATCACACATAATTACGAGAAGTAATAACAAATGTCAATGTCCATGATCTCCAAATCTCCCGCCCATACCACACTCTCTAGGTTTAGGCACCCTTTTTGATCGATGGACATAAAATAAAGGAGTGTCTTGTTGTTGAGTATGGTGAGCAATTTCCGCCTGCGAAGGTATGCTTTGTTCGTGTTCATGTTCTTCATCTGAAACGGTTGGACCAGTATGTTCTGGATCAGGCATCTGGACGACTGTCCAAAAGATGATGGTCCCACCGGAGTGCGCATACCGAAAGTATGTGTGAAGTGTCACCCTCTTTATGGCTATGCAGGACACATCTAGATGTCTATCCAGAGACAGTGGTGGCAATGTACAAGATGGAACTCGACGACGCGACGACCACCGCAACACGGACCTGTCCTATCTGTTGATGGCACACATCTAGCGAGGTATAAGAGAATATCGGGTTACAACTTTTGGGCATTTCGGCCATCGATTGATGCATTCCACACATCTGTCTCTTATACACATCTAGATGTGTATAAGAGACAGGAATGTAGAAGCTAGATGTGTATAAGAAACAGAAATGGAATAAGTAGGTGGGGAATACATGGTAGCAAAATCTGTCTCTTATACACATCGCCGATGTAGTTCTAAGAGACAGGGCGTTGACTATGATTGGATATGTACATCACCGTCCTCGCTCGGTACCATTGCATGTAATCACCCGATGCATGTGTAGTATTAACACATGGGAGACCAACCTCAACTGTATCCGTTTTTGCGTCCCAAATATCTATATATTGTCGGTGGGTCAACTCCCAATCATTGTTCGCCCGACCACGGCGGTCTATCAAATGAAGTGCACCTTGATTACCAATCAATCTCTGATCTGGTATGGGTTGGTGCAAACCGAACTGTCGCATAACCCGATGAGGGAGGTAACATTTCACGATGTCCCAACATATCAAATAAGTAACTGCACGCCATATGTTAAGAACAGTTTCAAGGTTGACATCACTTACAAGAAAGCTTGGGCAGAATGGCCGGCATATAAACTAATACCAAAGAAGTCGACAAAAAGTTAGTAAATAAACGAAATTCGAGGATGACAAAGTGCAAAAGAAATGTAATCGACGGATGTACCTCATTGGGTCGCAAAATATGCAACTGATCTCGAAAAATAGATAAAACATGACGAGAAGCATTGCGCAGATCAAATCCAACATCCCACCTGCAATACAAATTAATAAATATCAAATCCAATGTTAACATGTTTAATTAAACAGTTCAACAAAACACATATACCGAGATCCATATGCTCCGTGATGCTCCTGTGCGGGCTCTAACTGGATAGGACGCAGGGTCAGCATGCGTTCCCAAGCCCATAACTGTATACAATAAATGAATATAAAGTATTCAAATATAAAATATATGAATATAAAGTACTGAAATATACCTGTACTAATAGTACTGGTCCGTAAATATTTCTAGCTGTGGGTGAAGTGGCATCACACAAATTGCGATACAGTGCCTAAACTGCCGATCCCCAACTATAACGGCCATTGTGATCCAAATCCCTAAGCAACTGAAGATACAGTAGTGGCACTTTATTGCCTGAATTGTTTGGAAATAAAATGCCTCCAATAAGTACAAGTAAGTTATGTACGTGCTACTGTCGACACATGTTATTAGTCGCATCATCGGGAAGCGGATGATCTAATGCAACAGACAGACATCCAACTTTCAAACGACCACCGTCAATGTCTGATCCAGCAGGCATGAAACCCAATAACTCCATGCATAATCGGCTCCAAACATCTCGCAGAATGAGTAGTGTCTCTACCGTCACGGCGGGTCGTCAATGTAAACCCCACAATACTTCTACATCCAGTAACGTGATGGTGGCCTCTCTAATAGGCAGATGAAAAGAATATGTCTCAGGTCGCCATCGCTCCACAAGACTGGTGATCAAAGCATGATCCATTGAAATACGTCCTAAAGATACGATATCCTCGAAACCTGCCAAACAAATATAATGTCATACCCGCGCCGGTATAGGCATGTGATCCAAAAAAGTCCTATCACAACACTTAACCTGTAGTGTGGAATCATCGATAAGACCGTCAAAAATAGATCTAGTCCTATGCAGGGAGAGATAATATGCTGCTTTGATTATATCTCAAAATTTTGTTTGAATTAGTTCATGACAATTCGTACATCTTCTAGGTTCACGTCGATCCTTAATATCCATCTCATTTCGTATGCGCCTTGCAGCGTAGTAGAATTGCTCGGCGTTCAACGAACATGTTGTCATCACCATGTAACTGCCAATGAATAGGAGGCAACTCATCTGGATTAGATTGCGAAGCAATTCTACTAACGCTGTACTGGTCTCGATATATGTGAGTGGTGTAATAGTCCGTAAGCAGTCGGGTTGGTTCATCACCCTTGTGCCTGCAAACTGCCAAAGCATGCGAATATGGAAACTTATACATTTGCCACTTACCACAGGTACATGTCTGCTGTACATATTTCTAAAAGTGTAAAATGCCACCACGACCAGTCACACGACGAGGTGTTTTCATTCTATATTAGGTTTAGGACATACTGGTCTCTTATACACATCATCATGTCCACCTTTTTTGTCTGCTAACAACAACCTTGCTCCGAATATTATCAACAAATAGTTTGACGGAACGATGGAATGTACTATCAATTATAACCTTTATCGGAAGTAGTCTAACTCCGCACAACACGTTATTGTAGCTCTCAGAAGAATTTGTACCATGTATTCCCCACCTACGGTTTCCATCCTGAGCAAGGCACCAACGGTCAAGGCCAATATCTGCCAGATATCTCCAAGCCTTTGGATGTTGCAGTTGTATCGTTTGTTGGTGCTTATTCCATTTCCGCCTCTGTATGCACTTGACACCAAGAAACCAACATGGGCAACTTCATGTGCATCTAGATTCTTGTATAAGAGACAGGAGTAATTACTCCGAACGTGACGCAGAATCTATGATATGCAAATGATTGATTGCCATCAAGGGGACTCACTCATAGCATGCAGAATGCCACGATCCGGTCAGATAATGCATACAAAGTTCTCCAACACGTACAACATCTAGATGTTACAACCAAAATTCGATACACTAGTAGGTTGGTCTCCCATGTGTTAATACTACGCATAGTAATGTGAGTAAAATCTGATTGTTAGCATCCAAAGCGAAGGCAATAAGTAATTTACCCCGATACTCCCCTCGTAGATGCGTGCCATCAACAGATAGGACAGGTCTACACGTGTGGAATGCATCAATCGATGGCCGAAATGCCCAAAAGTTGTATTTGAAAATTTTCACAACCTCGCTACTGTTGGGATGATGTAGCCATTGCACCATAGTTTGGGGATTGGAGCGTAGTACTTCTGCAACGTATTGGGGTAATTGTTGAAAATTAGATGCCCAACTTCCATATGCAAGCACAATCGCTTTCCTGCAAGCATACCAAGCTTTCTTGTAAGTGATGTCAACCTTGAAACTGTTCTTAACATATGCGTGAATTTGTTTCAAATCTGTTGCTGTCTCTTATACACATCTAGAATGTGCTTTCTTTGATCCCTTCAAACATTTCTAGATATTCATCTCTTATACACATCTAGATGTGTATAAGAGACAGGGACTTTTCTGGGGTATCTAGATGTGAAGAAAAAAATGATTCATAGAGAGCCGCACATGAACTTTGGGCGGCAAGGAGCAATGCAAGTAAGGACCAGTACTATTAGTACAGGTCTTTCAGCCCTTTTCTCTTCCGGCTCTCTATGACTTTGAATTCTCGTTGTTGAGCTATAGACCACATTGTAACTGCCTTACTAACTTGCTCCTTGCTTTCAAAGTACATGTGCAACCGAATATCATTTTTTTCTTCATTCCAATAAACCAGCCTATCTTTATCACTGCGGTCCATGGGATCGTACTCACCGTAGTTACCAAGATCATTGAAAAAAGCCATCCCCCTGGGTTGATAAGCAAGAACATCCTCTTGTGTATGACATTCATCATTATTTGTCCCCAAATCCTTGTCAGAATCATCATTCGATATATCTTCAGAGTCTGATTAGAGACTCGTAAGATGAGTCTAATGCATGCCACGACGATACTCACTATTACCACTATCCTGTCTCTTATACACATCTAGATCTAATTAAGAATTACCCAGTTATGGGCTTGGGAACGTACGCTGACACCTGTCTCTTATACACATTACATCGCGTGCCAATAGCTTGATCGATTGCATTGATTTTGACATTAAAACGAACAAGTTGGGTTCATCCTGGACCATATATAGACTGTCTCTTATACACATCTAGCGCATTGACCGCATGCCTGGTCGTCCATGGTCCGCAAAAATGCAATAACATCCCACAATTTCAGTATAACAAACAACATAACCACAAATTTTCACCGCAATCAACAGAAACCAAACATACAACATATATCCCGAGCCAAAGGCCATTCTCTCTAAATATTCAAACAAAAAAAAAGATATAATCAAAGTAGCATATTATTACACTAAAATACAAAAACATAAAAATATAAGCTACCAACACAAAATATATTTCTAAAACATTTACATTAACAAAATTAATTATTTAAACAAAATTAAAAAATAAATAAATTAAAATTATTGGACTCCATAAAAAAATTTAATTTACCTGAAATATGTTGGTGGTAGGTGGCGGTGGCGGTGGTTGTGGTGGTGGAATGGAGGTGGTGGTTGTTGTAGAGGGAGGAAAAAGAGATGGTGGTGGAATGAAGGAGAAGGAGGAGGAGGAGTGGTTTCTGCAGAAATTTTGAGGAGGAGGAGGAGGAGTCTCTTATGCAGATCTAATTTGAGGAGGAGGAATTTTCTGTGAGGCTTTGGCCTAGCAGAATAAAAGGCCGCCTGACCTTGCATTCTCCGAATGCGAAGTCAATATTTAAAAAAATAATAATAATTTTCAGACCTCGCATTCGGTGAATGCGAGGTTTGGGAAAATATATATATATATATTTTTAAAAAAATCACGATTGAATCGCATTCGGGGAATGCTAGTTCCGCCCGCTATGAAATAATTTTTCGAATTGGCATAAAAAAAAAATAATTTTGAAAATGAGCACAATTTTAGAAATTTTTCTCCAATTAAAGCCTACTTCAGATCAAGTCCCCAACCTTACCAATTAAAGCCCATTTTAGACTAAGCCCACTAGTCAATAACCCTAAACCCTAATACACCATTGTTAGTCAGAGATGTGTATAGGTCGTGACAGGGCTCTATGACATTTGGTCAAGCAAAATCCAATTCAACGTTGTCATTTTCTTCTTCTCCCCGTCTTCTCCACGATCATCATCTTCTTCTCTCTTAGTTATCTTCTCCAATACCAAATACCGATCATCTTCTTCTTCTCCTTTCACTATCAAAGTCAGGGTACACAGAAAAATCACAACCTACACACATGCATAATCGGAGCAAACATAATTCAACAAAGAATATGAAGTTTATCATTTGTTTTCAAAGAAGATGAAGGCCAATTAGATCTTCTTCAACCATGAATTAGTGGGGAATCGAACGATGAGCACTGAATTTTTGAATCGGTGGGTTGAATAATCTTGAATCGGACGATTTACGGTGAGTTGATGCTGGTTCCGGTGACTCTGGTATGTCTCGATGCAGAATTAGAATGGCCAGGCTTGTTCCTATTTTGACTCAGCTGAGTCAGAGTCTTTGAACCATGATTTCACCAAGTGTAAATGTTAGGGAGGAAGCCACTTAATAGTTAGCACTAAAATAAAGTCAATAAGTTGCAATCACCCTCATTTGAGAAAAGTTGATTGATTTTGACATTCGGTTGGTGTATGAACTCCTTTGCTATAGTTTCCCATGATATACACATCTAGATGTGTATAAGAGACAGAGCTACCCGTGTTAGAAGGGATCAATTAAAGCACATTCTTAAGAAGATAAGCCATTCCCCGGAGACAGCATCTTGGATTTCTAACCCTCCATGTTTGCCACAAAGGAATATTTTATCACTTCAAGTAGGATGATTTGAATCTCCCTTTGAACAACGGGTAGCTGAGATAGGTAAAAGGAAGACTTTTGGCTGACATGACTGCTAATCATTCCAAACCACGTATTAAGACAATGTTTTCTTACAATAAAAGACTTTCTTCCTTACTTATTTTTTGCCCCGAACCTGAGCGATAAACTTCCAGAAAATGAAGCAATTTTTTTAAACTCTCTCCCACGAGTCTTCATCATCAAATCATCAGCAAAGGATAAATGCTTATCAACATGGGGATGTGTATACGAAATAGATGTGTATAAGAGACAGGCTACAATAGTAACATTCAAGGCAAAAAAGGGAATCACCTTGCTTAATTCCTCGTGATGCTTGGAAATATCCTGCCACAATGCTATTAATTAGAGCTGAAAAGTAGGGTTGTTGTAAGTTGGCAAGTGATCAAAGAGACAAAGTGCTGCAAAAACCTAAATTTGAGAAGTAGCTTTTCCAAAAATGGCCAAGAGACATGATCAAAAGCCTTTATCATGTCCATTATGATAACCACATTGTGCCTTCATGTTTTGCTGTCAAGTGAATGAACAAGTTCCTTAGCAAGCAAAACATTATCAAAATGCTAGACCACCCACAAGTTGACAGCCCGAACAATTAACCCTTGTAATACGACACCAACACATCTAGATGTGTATAAGAGACAGCCTTAATGGTGTATGACATGGATTTACCCTCAGATTGTAGTTGAGACAGGGTCAACAATAGAAAGTCTAGACATAAAAAATAACCCAAAACCATCCGACTTCACCAACTGCTCTCTTATCAAGTTGATGGGAAGTCTCTTACTTCTTCCAATCTACTGGCTGTGTATAAGAGACAGGTGAATTGCTACTCAAAGATTTGACGTCAGATTAGTGATATAACCAAAGGTACTGATGGCCCAAAT
Source organism: Cinchona pubescens (assembly GCA_025175665.1). NCBI lineage: Eukaryota > Viridiplantae > Streptophyta > Magnoliopsida > Gentianales > Rubiaceae > Cinchona > Cinchona pubescens. The sequence goes on along the minus strand of JANKKI010000580.1, from coordinate 311 downwards.
TGGGTAGAAAAAAAATGCATGGATCCTTTATCGTGATTGTTTTTATTGTATAACTTCATTATGTACATCTTGCTCATCCTCTAACCATTGACCATCTTGCCCTTATATGTGAATTGTCAATCTCTGTCTCTTATACACATCTTCTAAATTTTTTCATTTAGAATTTAAGTCACCATCTTGATGCCACTTGATTCTAGCTTCTTTTTCCTCCCCTCTACCTGTCTCTTATACACATCTAGATGTGTATAAGAGACAGGCACCAGGTTGAGCTGAAAGATTTGGAATTCCATGAGGGTCCATCCCCAGATTGT